>BCHH01000005.1:2892970-3150505 GCA_001599595.1 Beverwykella pulmonaria | reverse complement strand
TATAGTTACCCTCCGACTCCTGAGTACTCCTCAAGGATTCGTCTTGAATACACACTATACCCATATTTCTATCTCCTGCCGACAGTCTCCTTACAATTTGAATCCTTCATACTCCTACTCAGGAAGGCAGTTGATTAAGATTTTGGGGAAAAAACTCATCTTTTTTGTTACCTTACCGTTATCAACGTCCACCTATTGAAATGAAACCATGGCGGGGACCCGCAAGACAGCTACAAAGAAAGATGACGCTGATAAGGGAAAGCAGCTAATCTGAAGCCACCCCGACAACGTCGCGGAGTCAATCCTGGACTCATTGGAGTCTGACGAACAGCTCAACAATGAAAACAATCGCCGTCTCAACAGCAAAGAGACTGGCATGGAAGAGCTGGACGAAGTTGACGATTTTGTTGAGGACTTAGAGGCGGGGGATCAACAAAACCCCTAACTAGAGCGAACTGACTATTAGAGCGCCACTAGTGAAGGGCTGGGAAACTAACAAGCTGCTGCTGGTCTAGATTAGGGCGCCCCTTTGCCACAACACCTACTTCCTAAAAACCCTCTTTAGAGTTCACACCAATCAGGAAGACACCTGGCCACGGGGGTTAATAACTTACTACTTGGAGAAGGCCTCACTTATCCCTGACAGGGGCCCATTGACATACTAACGTTAGCCCCGTCCAATGAAGCCTTCGTGCAATCCCTCCTGGCAGAGTACTTTGCAGCCCAAACTGCGAACGCTCCCCCTAAGCAATTGGAAACACTAAAGAACTAGGTGGACTTTGCCTCTTAGGCCCTTGGCCTGAAGTCAAGCGGCCCACCAACAGATTACTCCTAGTTAACCTACGACAACGCTGGGAAACTAATCTGAGTGCTGAACAACGTCCAGCCAAAGCCTAAGCTGGGAACAGAGTTTGGCATACTAACGCTACAGCAAGTTGACTAGTGGGCCAAGAACGTTGAAGGAGCCTTCTAGTACGCACAAGTGCTAGAAGACTCTGTCACTTGTACACATTGGGCAATAGGTACTATACAGTATAGTATCTATTAAGAACTAATCTAACAAAGGATCAATAACGGATCAATCACCTCCTGGGTGGACCTACACTCTGCTGAGCAGAAGCTTGTCTAGGACCTAGTCCTTACTAAGTTTAAGAACTACTAAAGGTTCTGGAACTATAGCTGGCGTGATAATGATACTGTTAACTCTTTCCTTCTTCATCTCTCAAAGAAGGAATCACTCCTGCCGCACAGCTTCTTTAAGCTGGATAATGGTAGCGACGACGACGAACTGAAGATCGCTTTTGTCTGGGCGAAGATCCTAGAAGCATACTGTAAAGAGTTACAAAGAAATGGCGCCTTGGAGAACGTGTTAATATGGGCAGACTTTGAGAGAGCGCTCTGTAACGCGGAAACAGTAGCCTGACCTGCTACTGGCTAGTTAACGCCCTAGCGAGACAATGGCTAGTTAACACCCTGGCGAGATAACGGCTGGGGCCTAAGAAACAAATGACAAGCCTCCTTACAGCCCTACCCTAAGGGCTAAGAGAAGAAACAAGACTGGAAACCTGCGAATCAGGGTAACTAGTCATACTCTCGCCAATTGTCCCTCTCACGAGCTGATAGCAACCCGCCTAATGACTGAAGCCAAGGCGGGAACCGCGACTAGCAAGGCCGCAACGATAGTTGTGGAAACAACAACCGCAATGGCTACTAGAAGACACACTAGAAAAACAGAAGCTAGGGCGACAATAACAAAAACCGCAAAGATGATGTGGAAAAAGAGAAGCCCTAGTAGCAAACCTTTCCTATCTGCGGCTAGGGCCTGACTTGAATAGGAAGAATCTGCGTATTGCAATGGACGTGTACCTACAAAGAGCTGATGGAGCCCTGATAAAGCTCTGCGCCCTCTACAACTTAGGCGTAGAAATTAACCTTATTAGCTAATGTAAGGTTGACAACCTTAAACTGGAACAGGCGCTTTTCTACTAGAAGCCTGTTGCCACTTTCTTAGACGAAAATTACTTGAAACTTAAAAAGCCTTACAACTTGACACTGCAATGCCCTAGCAGTTTGCAAGTTATAAAAACTGTAGGTCCTTAAAGATTCTGGGCAGCTGACTTTGAGGGATACAACCTTGTTTTAGAATACCTGTGGCTTTGAGAAGCTAATCCTAAGATCTGTTTTTTAACAGGTTAAGTAGAATAGTGGGAGGATGAAGCTGAGCGGATTTAGTTAACATCTGTGGATCACCTCCTCTATAACATTGCACAAGGAGAGTGAGCATACGTGCTCTACCCAGGGAAGCTTTTTATTAGTCTAGTAACTGACAGTGTTAAGAACGCTCTTATCTAGGAACTGCGTTGGAAAGGCCTTGGGCCTGGACTGCTACTTAGTAGACCTGCGGGACCTAGCGGCGATGTAGTTCAAGATGCAGAATGGTTCTACTGTCAAGGGTTACTCTGGCTAAAAAACATGACCCTTAAGATTATTGATTACCTTTAGAAGTGCGTGGAGGACCTCCTGCAACTCTCCTGGCTACTAGAGGCAACGGCATGTTGAGTTGTGGCCAGCATGTATGATGAGAACCTAAGGCGGGCAACACTGCCTCTGGGCGTGGCCTGTATCCTCCCTGGGGACGAGGAGGATGCTCTATACATCTTGCCTGAGGATGATAAGCTAGACCCTGACAAACTGAGGTTTGTGCTGGAGGAACTTTACTATAGATGGCTTGCTTTTAGTAAGCATTAAACTAAGATCCTACGTCCTAATGGGGAATACAATCACGTGATTAAGATAGAGGAGGGGGCAAGGATACCTAATCTTCCTATCTACAATCTCTCTAGCTATGAATTGGATATCCTGCGTGATTACCTTAACACAGCACAGGAGAAGGGGTGGATCTGCCTAAGCAAGTCTCTGGTTGGTGCTCTGATTCTCTTTGTTCCTAAAGCAGATGGGACATTAAGGCTTTGCGTTGACTATAGAGGGTTGAACAAAGTTACAATTAAAAACAGGTATCCTATCCTACTTGTGAGTGAAATGATGGATTGCCTGTTAAAGGCTAGAATCTTTACTAAGCTTGATTTGCGCGACGCCTATTACAGGCTCTGCATTTGAGGGGGAGATAAATGGAAAACAGCCTTCAAAACATAATACGGACATTTTAAGTATCTGGTTATGCTGTTTGGGTTAGCAAACACCCTAGCAACATTCCAATCCTACATCTACAGAGCCTTGGGCGGCCTAGTAGATTGCACCTATATAGTGTATCTGGATGATATCTTGATTTACTCTAAGAATGAGGAGGATCACCTTAGGCACGTTAAAGAGGTCCTTGACTGTCTCCTTGAATGGGGGCTGTACTGCAAGGCTAGCAAGTGCACGTTCTTAACTAAGTTAGTTGAGTACTTGGGGTTTATTGTTATACTAGGGGGTGTGGTGATAGACCCTGTGCGGGTATACATGATTAAGGAGTGGCCTAAACCTAAGAGTTACAAAGACATTTAGGTCTTTCTTGGGTTTACGAACTTCTACCAGAGGTTTATCTTCAACTACTCCTCTATTGTATGCCTGTTGGTGGACTATATAATGGCTGCTTAAGCCCCGTTGCCTTAAGAGGGTGGGGTGAGGAAACGCAAATCCTGAAAGAAACCCTGTAAGGGTCCTACAAAGTAGAACTGTGAGTGGTCCTGGCCTAAAGAAGTGTGAGAAGCCTTCTTTATGCTGCAAGAAAAGTTCTTGGACGCTCTGGTACTCCAGCACTTTAATCCCTTGAAGCTAGTGATAGTTCTTATAGACGCTTTAGAATTTGCTATGGCAGCAATCCTCCTTTAGCCTGAAACGTTAGAGCTGGCAACTAATTGTTATTGGAAGCTGGTTGCGTTTTGGAGCTAGAAGCTCTTGGGGCCAAAGCTCTGTTGGCATACGCATAACAAGGAGCTATGTGTGATTGTAGAGGCATTTGGGGTATGGTGCTAGTACCTTAAGCACACCCTGTTAATAATCTGAGTGCTCTCTGATTACAGTAACTTGCGTTACTTTATAACTATAAAGGAGCTCTCCCCCAAGCAAGCGCGTTGGGCGGAAGAGTTAGCCTGATTTGACTTTGAAGTTGAATACAAGCTAGGATTAGAAAATCTAGCTAATGGGCCCTCGCGAAGACCTGACTATGCAAAGGGCTTTGCTCTGGGAGAGGGGCAAGTATGTTGTAATGTGATGCTTCCTACTCTCTAACAAAAGCTTTGAATCTGGATGCTCTGGACGTCTAGGGCTTTAAGTGCTGGCTAGGCAGTACAGGGACTAGACCTCCCTGAGGAGGGGCTAGTAGCGCCCTGTTAGCCTCCTGAAAAGGTTAATACTCCTGGAAAGGAATTCCCTGACATGTGTTTAGCCAACTGCGATGCGTTGCTCTCTAAATTGACAGCCCTACCTACAGGCTAGGAGTGCTAGTGTCAATTTGATAATTTTAAAGCTAGGCATGAGAACTTTAATGTTGCAGAGGGTCTCCTTTGGGCTCTCAATGGACAAGTTTTGTTGCTAAACATTCTTGCGATAGAAGCCACGCAAGACGAAACCGCTTACGCACTAGAGATTCTAGACCGCCTCCTAGATTACATTAGGCAGGTTTAGGAACGAGATTTGGCCTATCTTGCTTATGAGTTGCTGACGCGTTGGGAAGTGGGCGGGGCGAAGAAGGGCAGTCTATTTTAGGAAGTTGACCCCAATGGCGTCCTCTGCAGGAATGGGAAAGTGTGGATTCCTAAAGATTCTGCTCTGCGGGAAAACATCTTGATAAAGAACTATGATAACCTAATAGGGGGCTATTATGGCATTGAGAAAACTGCGGACTTGCTAAGGCGCAAGTACTATTGGCCATACCTTAAGAGGGATGTATTGAGATACATTGGCTGGTGCCCTTCTTGTTAGCTAAACAAGATTAGGCGGCACAAACCCTAGGGGCTGCTTGAGCTACTCCTACTACTAAGTACGCTGTGGCGTTACTACTCTTTGGACTTTGTGACAGATCTCCTAAAGTCTAAAGATGAGAAGGGGAACAAATATGACGCGATTCTAGTCCTAGTTGATAGATTTATGAAGTATGTCTGCTATCTCCCTATTACCAAGACGGTAACGGCCCAGAGGGTAGCTGATCTGTTAATGAAACAGTGCTTCCTTGCCCATGGCCTACTAGATACGCTTCTGTTGGACTGTGGATCTGTGTTTACCAGCTAGTTCTGGTTGGACATCTGTTACCATCTTAAGATAGACTACTAGCTTAGTACAGCTTTCTACCCCTAGACTGACAGGCAAACAGAGCGCTAGAATTAGGAGTTAGAGACGTACCTGCGCATGTACATGAATTACAAGCAGGACAATTGGGGAGAGTTATTACTATACGCGGAGTATGCGTATAACTCCAAAACCTATGCATCTCATAAACACTGTCCYATACGAGTTGCCTTTGGGATAGACCCTAAGGGATTTAATRGAATACCTRATRAACACTAGCTCTGTAGGCCACYGCAGGTCTAGGACAAGGAAGCCAAGACACTGGAATTGCAACAGCAGGTCGCTAGTCATCTTAAGCAATGGAATGAGATGTGGGAGGCTGCTAAATACAGCCTTAAACACGCCCAGCGTAGTCAAGCAAAATGGTATAACACTAGGCGCGCTGACAGGTTCTTTGCTAAAGGAGAGCAGGTTATCCTACAAGCAAAAAACATTACAACTATGCGTCCTTTAAAGAAGTTTGATGCCTAGTTCCTGGGGCCTTTTACAATTACTAAACGCATTGGACGCTTAGCGTACTGACTAGATCTCCCTCTATTAATGGAGCGTGTACATCTAGTGTTCAACGTATCCCTCCTTGAACCTTGGGTCGCACCCTTGGAGTCAAAGGGGTTTTGACTAGGACCTGTACAGATCCTGGAAGAAGCTCTTTCTGCGGACAGATATAAGGTTGAAGGGATACTTAGATACTGCGACACAGTCTCCTAAGGAAGGGAGTACTTGGTGAAATGGCTTAGGTGGTCTAATAAGGACAACACCTGGGAACCTGCAGACTATCTTGACAGATGTAACGAGTTGCTTAAGGATTACCTCTGTACCCCACAAGATGTGTCTTGGGGCACGGGCGGGAATAGGCGGGGCTAACAATAGACTGTCAAGGCTTATACCACCTCACACACTAGATCTGAGGATCTACCAAAACGACGCTGTAGGCGACTAAGAAAAGCCTAACTAAGGTTAGAAGCAATGGCAATTTAAGGAATGAAAAGGCTGAGGCCTGAGGCTTGCAGCATTATGTATCCTAGACCAAATTAGCTAGATTATATGTCACTGACGATCACACATGAATACTGAATGATATGAAATTTAGAACCCTACTATTAGTCTGCCTGAGGGCTGGCTGTTGCCCGCGAGCACCCTAACAGCCTTTATGGCTAGTTAAAGGAAAGGAATATTCTACATTACTGAGAGCAGGGGCTCAACTTGTAACCTTAACTGGCGCCTTGCGAGTGACGCGGAGTTACGGGAGTCCCAACCTTATTGCTATTAGGAACATTAGTCCTGTAGTAGTACCAACGCTTCTCGCGATTGGTAGCTCCACCTTCTAGAGTAGTGAAGTGGCGCTCCTAGTGCTTATTACAGACAACATTGCTAGGCTTCTTCTCACCCACACTGCTAATGCTGGCCTAGGGGAATTAGAACCTTACAGCAGGAGAAGGGGTGGGAGAACTATTACCTTGTACCTGTCTATGTTGTGCTTATGAGAAGCCTGACGCTGTTTCTGATACTCCGCCTTGTCCAGGCCGCTCGCCTTGATCTCACGCTTGAGATTGTTGCTGTAGGCGGTAAAGGCGTCGCGAAGGTGCCTTGCGTACTCATGGCAGTCACGCCAATACTTAAGAACAGTCTTGTCTGTGATGAGCTGCTCAGGATTGGTCTTGGGGGCAGCAAGCAAGGCTTTGGTAGTCTTGTTGAGGGCGCGTTCAATTAGGAAGTCAAGGATGTTCACGGCACGCTGAAAGACGGGTTTGATCTAAGCGCGGGTTAGCAAAAACTCTGACAGCGGGCTGATGAAGGACCTACCTGCACGCAGCTGCCCTTCTTGTTACCCTGGCAGCTATTGCAAACGCCAAAAGGGGTCTTCTGGCTGCAGTATTTGCCATAGCGCATGACGGCCGCTATGCTCTCCGCACTGCCCGTGGGTTCCTTTGTGGACGACGTGGTGAAGGAAACAATACAAGCCTTGCACTAGAACTGAGTCAGGCTAGGCTGCGACTGCATGTTTGGCGGCAACTAATAAACGTGATTGGGAAGGATAGAGTTAGAGACTACATGAGGAGCGCGCATGATGGGCGAGGAGGAGAGCGAGTGGTTGAGGTAATGGAGTTTGAGGGTGAAAGGAAGCTCTCTTATATCCACCCAACAGCTCTCACTCTTTTACCTGTGACTGTGCTGGCGCAGAGCCGCCTTCTCACTGCTCATGAGGAAGAAAGTCCTTGGGTATTAGGTTGGTGAGGAAACATGCGTATGCTTTACAAGCATCACTTAGCTGACACATACTAAATCTAGGGCTTGATCTAATAAGGAACAGAGGTTCCCCTTGAGCTATTAGGTACACGGAGTGTGTCCTATACTAGGCAATGATACAGCTGAGGTGTCAAAACCACGTGGATTAGCTAAGATCGTCGTCCTGGAAACAGAAGTCTATAAATGACGTATCTCAACCTGAAAATGGTTAAAAACAGTGACCCCACGGAGCCCGCGAGCACCAAGGGGGACAACTGCTGAATGTGACACCTACCTGTGACTTATACAGCGCCTGTTGAGCTACACATACCCAATTGTAAGGTCACTGTTAAGCGACGTGATCTACTGGGTACGCAGAGCCATAGCACTGCACAATCTACCTCTGGGCAATTCTCTGAGGAGTATCCCACTTAGTACATGGTTAAGGACGCCCCAAGGGACCTCTATACACTGACTGATGTCGCCCTGGCCAGGATTTGTAGAGAATACGTTTATGGCAGGGCACTTACAGCGAATTGCCGGTCCACGCGCCATCTTATGAAGCAGATGGATTGATTAAGGTTGTGACCCGTAGTTTGCTTGTGACGGACATGGTGCAGTAAGGTGTGGGGATAGAAATCCCTGCAGCCCTATTGCTAGGCGCTTTGGGTGTATTTCTCCTGACATGATTTTTCCCAAAAAGGGTTTTTTGGAGTTTAATCTACCTAAGGCATGGATAGGAAAGGGCCAACGCTTGTCTGGCGTGGCACTGAGGAAGTCTAGAAGGTTCCCTGAATCTTTTCTGTATTAGAGGATCAGGACGACCCTCAAGAAAGGGGGGGGCTCTGTCAYGAGCAACCTTCCTCTCCGGGCCATCCTCGGCTAGCCTTCGGCCAGGTCTCGGACCACGTGACCTCCAGTCACGTGCCGATATGTATATAGTTACCCTCCGACTCCTGAGTACTCCTCAAGGATTCGTCTTGAATACACACTATACCCATATTTCTATCTCCTGCCGACAGTCTCCTTACAGGAAGTTACTTGGCCTAATATCACAAAAGCATATTCTAAGCTTGCTAAATTCTTGATCAATCCGTTGCAACAACATATCAACGCCGCATATTACGTGATTGCATACCTTGGTTAGACACGTGATTAGTCACTGTGCTATAATGCATTAGTATCAACTGACTTAGCCTATATTGCCAACTACAAAGAACCTAACTTCTTTGGAGCCTCAGACGCATTATATGCTGATGACAAGGCCACGCGCAAAAGCTCACAAGGGTATATCTTCTTCCTATTTGGCGGTCCTATTAACTAGAAAGCGACGCTGCAGCGCTGTGTCACCAAATCAACTACTAAATCTGAACTAATCACTGCATCATCAGCCAGCACTAAATTAATATAGTGGTGGAGACTATTCAAATCCATCAGATTTAAGCTTAACAATGAGCAAGTTGAGCAACTGCTATACTGCGACAATCAACAGACAATTTAATTGCTAAAAGAAGCTTCTCTGCGTCTTAAAACTAAACTACAGCACGTCAATATCTATTATTACTAGCTTTGTCAAGAGGTTCAAAACAATCAAATCAATCTTGCATATATCTAGACCAATAGTCAACTAGCTGACAGTCTTACAAAGCTGTTGCCAAGACAAAGGCATAAACACTAGGTATCCCTTTTGCATTTTGAGGATTTCCCATTATAACTGTCCTGTGTATTTTCATTTATTTTGTATTTATTTACTATACATTGCTGTCAATTCTTGTAAACAGCTATTTTAAACCTCCAACCTCTATACAGAACACACGAAGCACAAACAAGATCGCCCCATCTAGAACTGCACTAGCAGTGGTTGACAGGCCTGTACTACAGCAGGACAGACCCACAAATATGCAGCTCTGCCTGAGAAAGGTAGAGGATGGCCTTTGATCGCTCCAGCTTTAAAGTTCAAAACTGAGGGGGGTGTGTAAGCCGAGGACACCATAATGTCACGTGGATATGCCACTGACTAATCAGTCCGTCATATATATATCAGCTGTACATACATCACATACAATACACATCTTGACACCTCTTCCTCCGCCCTCCAGCTTACAGGATGTAGCCTGAACAGATTGAACGTCTGTCACGAGTAGAGGCGGAAGTCAACTGTCTGATGGAAAGTGTGTATAAAGAGTGAGAAAGCCGTCAAGAGCTGACTGCTCGCACGACGACTATATATACCCATGAAGGGTGAGCTAGCTAGAATAGGACAGATGGTATGTCATGTGAGACACGTGACATATGTGATACACGTGACATAGTAGAACACGTGATATACGTGACAACGTCCACGGCGAAGAGGCGCAGGGGCCATAGGCAATATAGTCTAAGCCCCATATAGAACTAATCATCTAATCCCAATATGGAAGTAATGTGCTGCACGTATTACTCGGAGATCCAGGAGATCCCTCGGATATACGAAGTCCAGCATGTCATTTCCAACACCTTTCCGATTCAAATCCACATCCCTCCGATATTCGGCCAAGTGCATCATTTTCACTGGTGTGGGGGATCCTCACAAAATGCCTAGCAATCCCCCGCCAGCTCAGCACAGTACGGGCCTTGGCGATGGAGGGGCATGCATGGAAAATTTTATCAGATCAAATGTTTTCTTATCAGATCAAATGTTTTCTTATCAGATTATCAAAATGCGTTAGTGGTCCATTCACACGTGCCAGATTGAGCATGTGTGCCGGGATATACTAACTCACTACTTTTATTCTATTACTTGATGGGCACGGAGCTCCCGGTAGAGAGGTGTCCGCCGTGGGGTGGTTGACACAATAAGAAAGGACGCAGACCCGCTTCTTCATCTCCTGCTAGCACATTTCTTCCTCAGCAACCAGCCATTGAAACGCTTCGACGATGGCAGACTCACAATCAACGCTCATTGAGCTCGCAGCCAAGGTTACTGAGCTTTCAGAAACCTTCACAAAATACCTCAAAGAGAACAATGTTCCCGCGCCCACTTTCGCAGCGGACAGCCCAACCAGCTACAAGAATCTACCACCGAATGTTTTCGCAATACGCCAGACTCTAATAGACACGCTTCAGGATATGTGGATCTTGACACAGGGTCCCAGTGAAAGTGTCTTCAACTATGTCCACTCCGTAAGAAAGCATTTAGTGTCATTTGGAGCGACGAATTTTCAGTTTAATCATGTAATTAGGCCATTCCCGACGCCGCCGCTCTCAATATCTTAAATCACTTCGACTTCTGGGCGGCCGTACCTCTCGATAGATCCGCCTCCTATCCCGAAATCGCGACGCATGTAAATCTCCCGCTCGAGGTCGTCCAGCGCGTAATACAGCACGCCGTGACACTGCGTCTTTTCGTCGAAACCGAGCCCGGTAGGCAAGCATCGCGTATCCAGCATACATGTCGGTCTGCTGCACTCGCCGGCTCCAAAGGACTTCAAGCTCTCGTTGCTACGACACTGGACGACTCCGGCGCACCAATGATGGTTATGCACGAAGCGTTGGAGAGATTCAGTCGGGGAAAGCCGACTTTGACGCAGAATATGGACGAGTCCTCTTTTGCCTTGCTTCACAAAGGTGGCACATTCGGTACTTATGGAAATACCTGGGACCGAACGGAGAATGATGGAGATGATGGCAAGAAAGGCTGGCGATCGGCAAACTACGTTGAGTTCATGCGTTACGTGAAGGAATTATTCCAGCTCGAGGCAGTAGTTCTGGAGGCTCACGACTGGAAAACCGTTGGGAAAGCAACGGTGGTTGATGTAAGTACCGCAATGAATGTGTAGCCTCTTTTGAATGCCATAAACTAATATATACATTAGGTTGGTGGCTCAGCAGGCCACGACGCCATAGTCCTCGCGAAGAATTTCCCTGACCTAACTATCACTGTCCAAGACCTCCCCAAAGTCCAACCCGTCTTCGAAGCTAACCTCCCAGCCGAGCTCGCATCCCGCGTCTCCTTCACACCGCATGATTTCTTTCAGCCGCAACCCATCTCCGCCGACATCTACATTTTCAAGATGATATTACATGACTGGCCGGACGAGGAAGCTGCTAAAATAATTAAAGCGTTAATACCAGCATTGAAGCCTGGGGCACGAATCATTTTCTTCGAGTACATTGGAAATCACGGCGAGACAGAGGGACCACCACTGCCGAGGAGCGTGCGGAATATGGGGACTGCGACCGACTTGAGGCTGATGGCGCTGTTCAATGGGAAGGAGAGACCGATTGATGCTTGGGGTAAAATTATCAAGAAGGCAGATGAGAGGTTTCATATTGTGAGTACGACACCAAAGCCGGAGAAGATGTTTGTGGTGGTTGAGGCTGTTTGGTGTGTCTGAGAAATTTGGGGCGAAGAATTGGGGCATGTGTATCCGGTGCTTCCTTTTTTGTACAGAAGAAGTCCCATGCGTTCAAGTGAGGAGGTTCGACTCTATGCGAACTCAATGAAGCTCCCTTCTTCGTCCTCCCGCAGCTCCACTGCTCTCTTCTTCCACGCCTTCAGAAAGTCAGCGGGCCACTTCTTCGCCTTGCTTGGAAGACGCAGCAGCATCAGAATCTGATCCGCCGCGAGAAGGTATGCCTTCTCAAATTCTATCCAGGCTACTTTGTCCATGTCTTGCTTTGCACTCGGGTTTGGATAGTATGGATCATTCGCTGTGACCGCTGTGACCATGCTCGCTCGGGCAGATTTCCATTTCTTGAGATTCATTTCTTCCGCCTTGTCAAAATCCAACATCCAAAGATGTGTTTGGCGACGCTTGAAATCCCCCGCGGGAACACTGAATGGCTTTACGTCCTTGAAATGGGAAACAATAGCGGGAGTATCGGCATTCATGGTAGCACTTCCAATCACAAACTCCATGTCCATTCCATCCAATTTCGCCTTCCAATGAACAATGGCCAGGCCAACAGCCATTTCTCGTGAGAACTGAGGAATGTCCAAGCCGATCTCTTCCAGCTGGTCCATGTACAGCGGGTAATTGAGGAGAGTTTCTTGCGGATTGTTCATCTCCTTTCCCGATCGCCTTTTCCCAAGATACGGACGGACCAAGCAGGCCTTATTGTCGGGGTCGCTAAGAGCCCGAGTCTGCGCCTCTAGCGGGAAATAGTTGCGTATTAGAGCCGAGCGTAAAGTTTTCGAGAGAGGGAGGATTCGCTGAACTTGGAAAAGGAGACCTATTTCATTGTCATGTTTCGGAAAGCGGGATCCATTGACTTCCCACCACGCATCTAAGTTCTCTTTGCTCACCCAACCGTAGACTTTCGGGACCCTCGGGACCGACAGTTCTGGAAAAACTACCTCTAACCAAGTTCTGGTTTCGATGACAGCTTTACAGGCCGTATTCGTCAAATTTGCATCAGTCCAGAGTGCATTTCCATCTCTACCTTTTTTGTATGCCACTTCAGTACCTGGGACTTCGAACACGGTCCCGCATGTTCCCCTTCCGATGACTCGAAGGCTGGTGCCATACAACAACTTAGCCTTCTCCATCCGCTCCGCGAAACTAGACGACGTCGAAACTACGGAGTGGATCGAAAGCGTGCGTCTCAATATCTCGTTAGGTTGGAGTGACGTGGATCGAGAAAGGGCAAGATCGGGTGGTGAGGCCTTTGGGCGTTCATCGTGCTTGTCGTCATCCTCATTGTCCTCATCATTGTCCTCTTCCGAGCCCAAGTGCTGATCTTGGTCAGAGAGGCTGAGCTGGGCGGCTCTGTCTGCAAGCGCGGACTCATCCGCGTGTGCGAGGCGGATTTTTTCGACAAGATCTGTATCTTGAGACATGTCTGAGTTCTGCTGATGGTGTGCCACTCTTGTGCGGTGAGGTCTGTTGGCTGGGCCTGAAGATCGTGAGGAGGAGAAGGAAAGAAGACTTGAAAACAAATTGTGTAGGTGTAAATATTTTGACAGGAGCAAATGGCGGCTCACTACCCTTCCTCACCGACGAGCGCCTTCCAAGTTTGGCAGCGCGACGCGAGGATTCCTCTCCTCTTTCATCGATGAGTCTTACAACTCCTCCCTTTCGTACGCCAAGCAAAATCCAAAAATCTTTACACCTCCTCATGAGCTCAGTTTGCGTATGGCGAAGTCGAGCTCTGGCTCTCACTAATCAAGTTCATGTCTGTCACTACCTTCTTCATCGGCATACTCATCCCGCACGCCGACCCGCATCTCCTGGGCAAAGAATCAAAGGCCGCTGCGTCCCCTCTCACCACCTCGCTGTCAGACGTGAGCATTGGCTGGGCCGCCCGTCTCAACGATGCCTTGATCTTCATCTCGGTCCTAAGTTCTGAAAACTTGTCTCCGTACGTATCGTTTCGGACTATCACCCACATGGCAAAGAGTTGAATGGTACCAATATTTGTCGGCACGACTGACAAAAGTGTAGCGTTCCGTGGGCCGCCCTTCTCTCCACAAATCTGTTTGCATGAATTGCCTTCTTGTCGCAGCCTGCGTCTGCTGGTGCGCTTTACAACTCTCTAGCCACACTTTCTAGGGTCGCTACGTCCATCGTCTGGGTGGTCATCCACATTCGGTTCTACCAGGAGTTAATGCTTGTTGCGCCGCGCACGCAACTTTGTGGTAGGCTAGGTGAGATATCAATGTGCAAGAACAGAGATGGTTTACTGCTTGATGGTTCAGTAGAACACAGTTCAAGTTGCCAATCTTAAAATCTTGATCTTTTCTGTCCTGCAATGCCCGGCCAGTGCCGGGCGACCGTCTTTCACTTACCGACGTCACGGACGCATTCACCTCAACAACGCAAACAAAAACACGTCGTTGCGAGCCTAGGCGCCCACCAACCGACTTGAATAAGGAACCATCGCACCTCTACTACAAACACCACATACAGGCTCTCTTGTCTTCCAACTCGCCACACTACCGCAATTCTCTCTCCCCTCTACCACACCACACCACACCACTACTGATCCAACTCACCGCATCTCACCATGCACTTCTCAGCCACTCTCTTCGTTATGTTCTCAGCACTCGTCGTTTCCCAGGGGTCGTACGCGCCTCCACCTGGCGGCGCCACCTGCTCCATCGACGTGGACACCACCACGGTCATTGTCACCATCGAGACCACCCCGCCCGCCGCCTCAACCCCAATCCCAGTCACTTCCTCCACCGTCGGCGTCCCCTATGGTGAGACGACCTCTCTTGCCATTCCTGGCCCGCCCGAGTTCACGGTCCCAGCATCGATCAATGGCACTGTGCCAGTCATCGTTAGCACCGCGTTTGGCAATGTGACGGCCACGATTACTTCCACTATGCTAATGTTCTCGGGTGGTAAGTTTATAGCTACTTTTTTTCGCATGCTTGTGCGCTGCTCATGGCAACTATATAGGCCCTACCGCCCATGGCAATGAGACCGTTTCGACTAGCGGCCCGGTTACTGTTTCCACTGCCGGTGCTGCCATGGAAGCGGGTCTGGGCTTCATGGCTGCGGGCGTGGTCGCTGCTGCCGCCGCCGCTGCGCTTATCTAGACAGCCATTGTTCACATTTGGCACGGAGGGAGGTAGTGAGAGTCTTTCGCTTCTTTCTTGCAGCTGAACTAGATCGACGAATGGAGCGGAAAGTTGGCAAGCATGGCATGGATAGGCTTCGAGGTGTACATTCAATATTTCAACAATTTGTGTTAGCCTCGGGCCTCACATGCGGTGGATGGTTTATGCATACATGGCTGGCTTAAGAGAAGCGGACAATGATTTGTTTGGTAGTACGGATATGCCAAACCAGTAGCTATGCCCAATAAACTGCCATGATTTAAACTCAAAATTTTGTCAGGTGCTCAGGGTGCACATAAGTGTTGTTTAAACATCTAGGGAACTGTGCGCGTTCTTAAAATGAATTTAAATTCCCTGTAGTAAAATTGTGCTATGTCTGTCACAAGTCCCGACTACGTCCAGCAACATTGGATCTTATCAATCGTTAAGAATATGAGTACCTTGATGCTGATGTTTGACTAGTACAAGATACCTCGTAGAAAGAGCCACCAATAGACTTGTGCTTTGCGCTGTGGTGCGTATTCGGGTAGCTGCTCTTGTCAGCCATTAATAAATAGATTAAATTTTCCTGCAGGATCCTTGCAAGGCACACATATCTATTGTGGGGAAGCCTGACACCCCGGATTCGCGAGAGGTGGCTGCTATTTAGCAGCGGCTATTGTTCCGATATCAACCGGACCTTGGAAGCAAACGGCCAACGTGGGGATCATAGCATAATTCTTCGCCTGTTAAAAGACCAAAATGATGGGATTCTCTCGAGTGCAGACCTTGACTAGCTTGGAACACCGCTGAGTGTGCCATCCAAAAAGTCATTGCCAAGATAAGCCCCCTAAATCACACCACCCATGTTTACAAGAAACTTGATAAAAATACACACCGTGAATGCATAATTTTGAAATCATGCTTTTCAGTTAGTTGGAGTTTTGGCCAAGCATTTACTGATAACAGTATATTGGATTGATACAAGCCAAGATGCTTTAGTGAACACTGAATATTGAATCGACCAACAGTTTTGTTAGTATCGCAGAAAGAGTGGACTCGGCCAAGTCGTTTTGATGATATGGGCCCGATTTCATGATCCGGATGTCCGCACATTATGCCATTTGACGTTACCTTGATGCCGAGGCGTCAACCTGAATCTGGGAACTTTCATTTTGATGGTCAACACAACTGTGCTCTGGGTCCCACACTACTGACTCTCCCTAGAGTAGATACAAGTTTTCATAAGCTGTCACGCATATACCATGCGTTTGGCATACCTGGATTGAAGAGTGCTAAAGGTCCACTTCCCCGGCTTTGCCTCATGGACACAGCGGGAGAAATTAGATTGATAACATGGGTTACTTGTGATCAAAAATAATCCGAGATTGCGTGCACCCGGCAGATTCACTATATTGTTTGAAGGAATCAAAGGCTTGTTCGAAGTTCTTGTACTTCGAGGTAGTTAGGACCTATCTTGGCAATATGGAAACACCGATGGTCCCTTCACTACTAGGGAGGATTTTGCCATAACACGTTTCGGCAAGCTCCACTTGTAGCTCAATACGCGGAATTTAAACTACATGTAGTAGGTGTACAAATGATAACAAAGACGTCAAATGGAAAATGCTGACAGAAGCACTACGTCAAAACGCTCGACATTTTGTATTATTCATTCTTATCAATTTTCAAACCAACACTCTCAAGCAACACTAATTATCTCCAACGGTGACACGATCGATAGATGAAGGATAGACTCCCATCCTAATCGTTTGACGTTGTGATGTAGTTGTATGGTAGACCCACCACAAGGGTCGGGGCGTTCACGCCTTCCGATTGGTCTTGATTAACGAGCATAGAAGTGCCGGTGGTCGGCAACTAAAAGGACGGGGGCCAATCAGGAAAGACCCGCAACGCCATCAGGCTAAACGAGATATTCTTGGTACAAGCCAAAGCAACATGAACGTGGATATCTAATAAAACCATCTTGGCCTGTTGACCTTAACCAGTGCTCAACGACACATAAAGAGAGAATACCAGCTTTGTAGGCTCAGTGGTAAAGTTTGAATTTCCAAGCCGCAAACATGCACTTTTTCTCACTTCTTGCAGCAGCCGCTTCCATCATCCCAGAAGTACTCAGTGTTCCTGCACCCGAACCCGCAGAACTAGCCCCACGTCAAGGCTTTTACTGGTCGTCATGGCAAGAAGGTAGTGGCAACTACAACTGCAAAAATGGTAATGGGGGTTCCTATAGCGTGACATGGCAAGGGAAAACCGGCGGATTCGTATGCGGAAAAGGATGGTCGCCTGGAGGCTCGCGGTACTTTAAGTCCCCAAAACTGCAACAATAATATGCCGTACTGACAAACGCAACACATAGGACCGTCAAGTACACGGGCACATATACCCCCACTGGCCCCGGATACCTCTCCCTCTACGGCTGGACAAACTCTCCCCTCATCGAATACTACATCGTGGATTCATACGGTACTCTTGAACCGGGCGAGCCCTGGACCTACAAAGGGAACTTCACCTTCGAAGAAGGTACCTACGAGCTCTATCAAAGCACACGCGTCAACAAGCCTTCTATCGAGGGGACACGGACCTTTCAGCAGTACTGGTCTGTGAGGACGGAAAAGAGAGTTGGCGGAACGATTACGACGGGCAAACATTTCGATGCGTGGAGTAAGGCGGGGATGAAGCTGGGACGGCATAATTATATGATTCTGGCTACTGAAGGGTACACAAATGGGAGTCATACAAGTAGTGGGAGTAGTTCTATTACCGTGTCGTAGAGGAGAGGAGAGGAAATTGAAGGACAGTTGGTCGCAATCATTCAAGACACCAAATAACCTTGTTTCGATTAGTGGGCGCACATGAACATCTTCGAGAAGAAATGTCTTGCTACTTTATCTATAGCCTTGGAAATTCATCTATATTACGAGGGTGTGCCAGGGTATTCTATCTTTTCTCAATGAGCCTCCTCTATTAGAACAATCCTTACTTCTCAATCTAATCACCTCTCTTCACAAGCAAGCCCACGTTATATACCGCCGGGAGACTCTCAAACGGCCTCAGCCCCTTCAACCTTCTCGTTTACGTTTGTGATTGTCTTCTTCCCCCTGATATCTTTCCATCCCGTTCCCCATGCAAAAGCAAAAGTCAAAACACCAAATGCAACCAGCAAGTAGAAAACATGGTCGAAACTATTGGCGTACGCCCGCAAAAGGCCGCCTAACTCTTTACTACCTTGCGGAACAAGCGAGCGCACAGCTTGCGCACCACCACCTGCTGCCAATGCCACCTGCGACGACACCGAAGGCGCATATTTTCCTAAGCCGGTGACGAGGCTTTGCCTGAAAATTGTTGTGGCGATGACGATGGAGATGGCCCCGGCGAAGCTCTGGAAGAATATGACGAATGCGATGCCGACAGGGATTTGGTCTGCTCGTAGAGCGTTCTGGACGGCGATTATTCCCTAGTGTAT
Source organism: Beverwykella pulmonaria (assembly GCA_001599595.1). Lineage (NCBI taxonomy): Eukaryota > Fungi > Ascomycota > Dothideomycetes > Pleosporales > Melanommataceae > Beverwykella > Beverwykella pulmonaria. The sequence continues at coordinate 3,131,978 of BCHH01000005.1, read as the reverse complement.
ATTAGCGCTGTATTATCAGTCGTGGTAGATTGAAGCTCACTATTTGCATGCCAGTTCCTCGGCCAACACCTAGAAGTATCTGGTATCCAACCCACGTCGCAGTACTTGTTGTAGGCGAGAATGTAGAGATGAGACCATTAGCTATGGCGGTTACGGCACCAGAGAAAACTGCCCATGGAAGATAGTAGCCAAATTTCGGAACTGTCAGGAGTCAGCTGTTGAAACATTTCAATGCGCTGTATTGTTGGCTTACCTCCCACTCCAGATATAATCACGACCAGCAACGAGGTTACAATACTAGGCAACAAATACACGCCGCTCATTGTCGGACCAGCGCCCCTAACAGCCTGGAAGTATATTGGCATGTAATAGCCCGTGACGAAGGTCGAGGCCATTAGGAATGCTCCATGCCCAGTGCTCGCCCACACAATCCGTTTTCGAACGATAGAAGCAGGTATCATGGCTCGATCACCGATTCGAATTTCCCAGAGTATGAACAAGATGATGGTGGCCCCTGCGCCGCAAAACAACCCGATGACAATTGAGCTGTTCCAGGGATGCGTGTCGCCACCAAATTGGATCGCCAGGAGGAACATGACGGCAGCCGGTGCGAAGAGCGAAAAGCCGAAGAGATCGAGTTCCGGCAGGACTTTTCGTACTAGGGTGAGTGAAAAGGGAGGCTTGACTGTGAGATCGGGGATGTCAACAATGAAGAGTAGGAAAGCTACAAGTCCTCCGATGGGAAGGTTTATGAAGAAGCCTTGAACCCACATAGTCAGTCCATGTCGCACATTTACAGGAGTAAAGAGAGCTTCTTACACCACCGCCAGCTTGTGTACTCGGTCAGAGCGCCTAGATTCAGTCACAACAGTCAGTCTCCGTTGTGGTCATAGAAGGAGGCTCGTCTAAGAACTGTGAATATACCTCCGATCAAGGGTCCAATGACGATCCCCAACTGAGCGACTGTATATCATCGTTAGCGCCTTATCACAAACTCTTTGCATTGCAGCGAACATACCTCCAATTACAATTCCCGTATATACTGTATCGCAATGATTTAGTTAAGCCTCAAACGCGATACGACATTAAAACTCACAAGGACGTTTAACGAGCGGGACTGAGCCTGCAATAACAGTCATGCCACCATTCATCATCCCCGATCCTCCGCAACCGGCAAGCACTCGTCCTCCAATTAGCATTGAAGAGGAGTTGGCTACCCCACATATCAATGATCCAAGTTCGAAGACGAAAAAGAAGATCAAAAACGTGTGCTAGCGGGCTGTTAGCATTGGCTCAATTTGTGGTGCACCACGATGTCGGCTAACCTTGGCGTTGAAGTGGGTATATATCTTGCCGGTGAGCGGTTGGAGTGATGAACTACAGGGTAAATTTGTCAGCAGAGTGTATGGATACCGTAGAGGGGTTGCGAAGGCCACTTACGTTGCGAGCTGGTAGGCTCCGGCGTACCATGCAACATCCGGCAGAGAATGAAAGGTACTTGTGATTTGAGGAACGGCCTTCAATGGTCAGCAAGACATACTTGCTGATAGAAGTAGCAGTGGTGATGAGAAGCACTCACAGTTGCCAGGATAGTCATATCCAGCAATAACAAGAAACACGCCAGAGTTATACTACCTACGGCAAGAACAACCTTCGTTCCGGTCAGGTACTCCAAGTTTTCTTCCGTCTTCACTTCTGTTGATTCGTTGTTAGGCGATTCATGGGTGTGAGAATGTGAGCTGAGCGTCTTCTCGTCTAATTCCACTTCGTTTGCAGATGTAGAAATTGGTGGTGAAGATTCTGTAGTGTCTATTATTGTTCCTTCTGCAACGGGCGGCATTGTGAAGCACTGAAAGTCTGCGAGAGCGGAGAAAGAGAATATGTAAAGTGCAGAATGTAAATGAATCAACAGGAGGATAGGCCAAGAGGCAATTGTGATGTTTTTATCCCGTTAGGCGAAGTTGCGGTGCCTGGACGGCGGAGTGAGATCGGTACCGGTGAATGCCGCTGTTCCCAATCCCGTTCGCAATTTCCAATCACCGCCCTAACAACCTACCAATCCCGCCCAGGTTTTCGTCCGGACTGATAATGCTGCTCCTTTCCTGAATCACATTCTTTGACGTCGAAGACAATGAAGAGTAGAGATGACATCATTTAACTGTCCAGCCGTTATCAATCCTGATATGTATCAAACGCCCATATCTGTATCATTCGACCTCCAGGCAAATATGTCAAATAATATAAATATCTAATCAAACATTCCATGAACCAAACACATCTATAAACCACTTCTCGTCCGAAAACTCCATCAAGGTATCATCCAAAACATTCCTCACAGGTTCATTCCCATCATGCTGCGCAGGCTCGGCATCAGCTTTGTCTAACGCAACCGCCCACACTGGTGCCGCAGCTCTCATCAACGTCGCGCCCCTCGCAAATACACTGATCTCCTCAGTAGTTGCATCCACCCTCCAATGTTCGTCAGCCCTGTCCATTCGCGTAGCGACCTGCTCCAGATAGTCTAGCACGTCTACAGTAGCCCTAATTAACTGGCGATCCCAGCCGAGATCCTGTAAACACGATAGCCGGTGAAGAACTTGTATGCAATGGGAAAATTGCAACATTATGGCGAAGTTGACGCTGGTGAATTCATCAAGGGTAAAAGAGAGAAAGTTGTCGAGGCCAAATTTGATCGATTGGACACATACGTGCAGGTATTCGAAACGTCGAACATCGAACATCCGATAAAATGGTACTGGCGGTAGCTGGAATAATGCAATTTCATGAATGAGAACTTCAGTGCAATGCAAATACGAAAGAACGGTCTCTGTTGGCTTTTAGTGGGTGTCGATGCTATATTAGAAGAGAGGCCTTACTATCGCAGAGCATTTTGTCAGACAGGGTCTTTCTCACTTGGTCCAAAGCATCCCGTAATGATTTTACATGAATCAAGGCCGGTCGAGTATGCTCAGGGTCCTCTGGCCCATACCTGATCAAGTTCGCTGCGTCTTCTGAGACCTTCGAAATCCGGACGATGGCCACCAGAACCTCATCTTCAGGACACTCGAATTCTGTAGATAACTTAAAAACGGCTTCGTCCATATGAGGCCCCCACCGCATGGGGTCGTGCCCAGCGATGAAAGAGAGTCTGAGAAAATTAGGTCCTATTTTGACAAAAGGGTTGGTAGTAGGAGAAATTTACGTAGCAGTCAGAACAAAACAAGCTAGTAGTGCCCGTCTCTCTTCATTGTTCCGGATACCATTACATTGTGATGGCTCCAGAAGGGTCCAAGGTTTCTGACAGTTGAAGGTCGCGACCGGGGCTTCTGTTGATGTCCTGTCCCCCCCTAGCCTATCAAGCCGGAGGTCGGTCATCATCGACTTCGCAAAATTTGACATCATGCCAAGTAGCGGCTTTCCACGTGCAAAGTAGAATGACCTTGACACTTTAGACTTTTGTGACATAGTCGATATTCCTCTGATTACCTACCATGATGTGAAGACAAGCAATCCCAGGAGTAGATCCATGCTCCGCTCCCCTTCAACGACGACCCTTGTTGCTAAAATCCTCCGAATCTGCATGCCAAGATCGCTCTGTAACGTAGGTAAGCGCGCAGAGACTGCCTGGATAGTCAACCAGAGAAAAGGCCGTTCACTCTGCATTTCTACGACTGTCATTTCAGCTGGTAGGTATATAAAAGGGAACCATTTGAGGTGGTGGGTGCGAAAGGTATAGAGGTCTTGCTCTGCCTTCATTCGTGAGGCTGCATTTGCGTGTATTCCACTATTGTTCGAAGCTGGGGAAACGGGAGCTGTGGATTTAGACGCCATAGTAATCGGCGTTAGACTTTGGTATGCTGCGTTTTGGCCATTTGGAAATGATTCTTCAACCATATTAGGAACCATCACGGAGTGAGGTGGCGCATGTGGATCCAAAGGCGCATATTCGGAAGCATTGAGAGAAGGCTGGGCGTGCTGTGCCTGGAGCAATGACACTAAGTGATTCAGTTTGTCTTCGAGCTGCGACCTTCGAGTTGCAGGAGTTGATTTCTTGGGCCGGCGCTTTCGCACCAGATCAGCTGGGGCGCATTCCTTCCCTAGGCGGTGGCATCTTTCGCAGCTACCTCCAACTCGGGTGACACACCGGCACTTTGCTCGAGAGCAACCAGCACAAGCATGGCCGTACGGTGCAGGGATACCAGCTGAAGGCTCCATAACATGAAATCGGACGTATTGCGCTCAAATGGCTGCGGGTTTCAGTATCCGGAGAAGTGAACTCCGCTTATACCAATCCCGTTGCTCGATTTCGGTTTCGCTTGATAAATGAGAAAATCGAAAAAAGAGGGAAAAGGACCGAGTTGATTCTTCACTGCCCTGCTGCGTTCGTCCGGGAGAGCTATGCGTTAAAAAAAAATTGGTTTGTAAAAAGGGACACATTAGGAGGAAGGATGGAGCAGGACGATGTTGATGGACGGAGCGGATTTGAGATTGTGGAATCCCGATGGCCGACTGCCCGACATTTAAAACGACGGCATAACTTGAAAAAATGTATTAAAGGGCGTGTTTTGGGCATAGCGGCCTCGTATTGCTGCTGACCGAGCCATGCACCAGCGTATGATTGGGACGACTGTTGATATCTGAAGTAATCGCGGCAACAGACTGAACGGATTCGCGATTTCTGTTGAGCTCTTGATAATTTGGGGCCATTGAAGCGTCGTCGCAAAGAAGAGTTGGTACCGTAGAACGAACTAATAAGCTAAGGGTTATTAGCACGCTAGAGCCCTTTGGGTTAGACATTAGAAATGACACGAGTAATGTCCCTCCATGCGTGGCGGAAAACCAACCGTACCGGAAAATATGAGGGGGACTTTGACCTGTACATGCCGTATATGATGGGTATGAGTAAGGCCGGTACCGGGCCTGTACGGATATGACTCAGGTGCCATGCGATTTAGTCTATTAGTGTTTCCCGCTGCCAACGTGGCTTGGCAGCGATTCGTCTCTCCTACAATACACTCCTATCTACCCCGAACTACACTCAGCCATTAGTACGACAGATAACTCTTCTTTACAAGTACTAGGCACCCGGAACAGGGGCCACCATGGAACCAAAATTAGGACCCGTGGCTAGCCAAGCAGCAAGGACCAGATCTAGGCTGCAATGTAGCTTTCACCTTCATCCTAGTCTTCATCAGAAGTATATGTGTAAGCTGGAGTGTGGAGGAAGAGGTGTCCATATGTGTATTGTATGTGATGTATGTACAGCTGATATATATATGACGGACTGATTAGTCAGTGGCATATCCACGTGACATTATGGTGTCCTCGGCTTACAATATGTTTATCTCTTCACTCAAGCAACATTATCTTCTTTATAATCCAACTGTCTCCCTTTGGTTTGTAAAGATTATTGTATCCTGTTTTGCATCAATTCGTAGAAGACGCATATATAAGTTATCTGCTGTTGATACCTTCTTATTATTAGACCGGCCAATCTTATCCCTCCCATTCAGGTCCATAGTACCGAGATGAACACTTTCAAATACGAACCGATCAACCTCGATAGGCCTGGTTTTCGACTGCTACACCTCTTCAAAGGTGAAGAGATGGTCATCGAGTGTCAGCTTATTCAGGCCTGGCAATACGGCGATGATGCGATTCCTTATGAGGCTTTGTCATATACATGGGGCGACAGTCGAAAGACGGACCGCATAAAGATGAATGGGATGTGGTTTGATGTCACTCAAAATCTCTTCTTCGCGCTTCAAAAATTGCGTTATCAGGACGAAGACCGGATCCTTTGGATTGACGCAATTTGCATTAATCAAGAGGTTATGAAAGAGAAACGGCATCAAATCGAGCAAATGGGGACGATATACGGTCAAGCGCAAAGGGTCATTTTCTGGTTGGGCAATTCAACAGATGAGACGAACGTTGTTATGGATTCTCTACGGCGCCTGTACGAAGAGAGTATGAAGCTGGAGGACCCATGTCAGGATTGGAAACCCACTGATAAGCGCTGGACAGACCTTTGGTTCAAGGTGCAATCTATCCTAAGTAGTCAGCATCTAAGCTTCGAAACTAAACAGCGCGAAGGGATAACTTCGCTCTTAGAAAGGGCATGGTTCAAGAGAGTTTGGATCTTGCAAGAAGTCGCCAACGCGAACGAAGCCGTCGTTTATTGTGGCACTAAGTTTGTCTTAGCGCACATCTTCGCCCTCGCACCGTGGCTTATTGGCACGACACCAGATCCCCATTGCCAAGCGGTCCTAGATATTATGCCGGGTTCGTCGAGGAAAGATTCCTGGTGGAATCAGAAGCGGAACTTGCATACCCTCCTGATGAAGTTCAAGGGAAGTGAAGCAAGTGACCCGCGGGATAAGATATACGCCTTACTAGGTATATCTTCAGACGCTAAGAATAGTGCTAAACTGCGTCCAAACTATGAGAAGACCGTTGAGGAAGTCATGGGCGACACTATGGTCTTCTTGTTTGGCACATCTACCCTTCTTCATGCGACCATTCCAGAATTTCTATGCAACCTCTCCTCTGTAATTGTTTTTGCAGAACTTGCAGAGTATAGTAATGTAAAAAACGTAGCCCTTTTCCTTACGCAAAAAGGAGACGAAGTTGATGTTACAAATGAGGTACTTGAAGCTGCAGCAAGAAATACACAAAGCGGAAAAGAGGTGATGAACCTTCTTCTTAGGCAGCGAGGTGAATAAGTAAAGATCACAGAAGGGGTAGTTGAGGCTGCAGCAAGGAATACACAGAGCGGGAAAGAGTTAATGGAATTATTTCTAGTGCAGCGAGGGAAAGAAGTAAAGATCACGAAAGAGGTTGTTGAAGCGTCAATAAAAAATCCACAGAACGGAAAAGATATCATGGCACTTCTTCTAGATCAGCGAGCCGAGGAGGTAGTCATATCCGCGGCAAATAGTGGTAGAGAAGCTATGGTACTTCTTTTGATGCAGCAAGGGTATCCAGTAGGTATCCCACAAGAACTGGTTGAAGTAATTGAAAGGAACATATGGGGTGCAGCAGGGATGATAGCACAGTTTCTCAAGCCACAACGACCAAAGGTAAAGCTTCCAGACATAATTTCGGTAGAGCTTGGAATGATGGAGGCCTACAATAAATATAGAGGCTTACTAGCTGGAATGGCCCTATTTTCAAACATCGGGGTATGCAAAGTTCAGCTTCCTACACCTAAGGCAAGAGTTCTTTAAGGTGTATTGCGGTTGCGGTTGCGGTTGCTGTGGTTGAAGTATCTACAAATGTATCAAAGAGAAGAGGTCGGACCTTTAAAATGGTAGTCCGCGTCTCAACCCAGAGGCATCTCTCTTCAGCCCACTATTGTCGTTGTTCCTCTATGTGCTTTTCCAATTACTGAGAAGTGGAACATGACCTGCAGTAACTTACCTGTGGACTGCTGCCTTAACCCACATTGAGACCATCATATTATTGTATGTATGAAATTGTTTGATATTTCCCTCCTTCATGTAAGCATTCACTTTTTACAATAAACAACACGGCAGTTGTTGCTGGACATGAGCAGAATGCACAAATATTGGACTTGGTCGCATCTCCCTCGATTGGCCATCTCATCCCAGTTCTTATAATGAAATATTCCTCCAAATTGGAACTGCTGACTCTGAGTTCTTGAGCACTCCAGAACTTGTATTTTTATTATGGAGTGATGGACTCGAAATCGAGGCTCGGTTCCTACGGCCCAGCACTGCAGTTTTTGATCGCAATTCAGTAAATCCAGATAATATTTCATTTGACTCGTCTATATACAGTCGCTTTTTTTTATCCAAAGAAATGGCATAATCTGATTTAAATTATCTTTCAATACACTTTATTCCATTTCGAATAGAATGATGATACAACTTATTAGCCCATATAACGCTTCAGTTTCTACGCGACCTACCTATTCGAGGATCAAAGACGTATCAGACCTCGTGGGGGAGTGGTAAAAGCAATTACCCAAACCTCTCCATTGGACGAATAGGCGCGTTTTCAACACGCAGTCCATTTCCACCTCTCTGAAATCAGTGCCCGACCAGCACGTATATGGGCGTATGTCATCAAAACACAAAGTAACTCTCAGATGGTATAGACGTGAGGGTAACCAACAGAACATGGTGAACAGTGGATATGAAGAAATAATTTCGTTATGCAAAGGTAGAGAAAGAGGTTTGTAGGAGAAAGAGAAAGGGCGGACAAAGGCATGCGACTTGTGCTATCAAGGACGGCGAATGTGAGGGAAATTTCGAACTTATCTCGTTCGTGATATTGTCAAATACTATTTCAAAAGCACTTCCTGTTCCTCTTTTGATATGCCAAATAGATATAAAATATCCAGCATACTCTTTGAGTTCAGCCTTGCAGGTGCTTGCATCTGCACCTTTGGTTTTGCGTGGAAAGCAACACCCAGGCCCGCCACGCCCATCATCGGGAGATCATTCGCTCCGTCTCCGATGGCGATAATCTGCTCGAGAAGTATTCCCTCTTTCTCCGCGATCTCAAGAACGTGCTGTTTCTTCTTCTCCGCATGCACGATGTCTCCCGTCAACTCTCCCGTCAATGTCTTTCCATCTTCAGAGACAACGAGGTAGTTGGCGAAGGCATAGTCGAGACCCAGCTGCCCACCCATCCACCCCGTGAGCGGCGTGAACCCCCCGCTCAGCACCGCAGTTTTGAACCCTAGCCTCCTCAGTGCCTTGATGAGTTCGGGCACGCCTTCATTCGTTGTGATGCGCGGCTTCAGCGTTTCCCATACCGAACTCGGGACACCCTTTAGCAGCGCACACCTCTTCCTCAGACTAGCCTCAAAGTCCAACTCCCCATTCATCGCCGCGGCAGTGATAGCAGAGACTTGCTCTTGCACGCCTATCAGACTCGCGATCTCATCGATAACTTCTTGCTCTATGAGCGTAGAATCCATGTCAAAGACGGCGAGCCTCTTGTACCGTCTCCACACGTCGTCTTTTTGAAACACGGCTTCCACATTCCACTCCCGCTCCCACCTGCTGACGGCCTCGTTCCGCCGCAGCATCTCCAGGGTCATGCCCGCGGCGCTCGGCAGCGGGAACACAATCTCGACGACACGGCAGAACTTGCCCTCTTCCAGCCGCCGTGTCGTAATGTGGTCCTCTATCAGCCCCGGGATGATGTCGGTGAGCGTGACGAAGAAGTCGGTCAGACAGCTCTGCGAAAGGTATGAGCCGTAGAGGTGGTCGAGCGGGTTAGGGCCAGGGGTGGGCGGCTCGAGAGGGTAGTCGGACATGTTGGAGGTCGGGGAGACGCCATCTTTGAGCGCATTGAGGGTGGCTGTGGGGAGAAAGTCGGTAGGGCTGTGCGGAACGCTATCGGGGTGTGGGAAGAAGTGCGTAGGGGTGTCGGATTTGTAGAAGAGCGTTGCGACAATGCGGGGCGGAGTGAGGTCGAGGGCTGGCGGTTTGGAGGGTTGGTTCGCCATGGCGGCGGCTCCGTTCGGGGATGTGTGTATGGGTGTCTGGAGGGCAATTGGCGTGGAGAATTGAGGCTGCCCAAAGGTAGCGCGCAGCTGGGGAGATTTTTCGTTGTGGTGGAGGTGGGGTCAGTGCTGGTGGGGTGGAAAGGCGCAGGGATGAGAAATGCGCCAAGTCGCTGCATTGGGAACGATGCGGGCAACGACGCCGCAAACATGGACTCTACTTGAGCATCCGTGCTCGCTGTCATCGAATGCCCCCAAGAACAATGATCCGCTGAACCGCCGCTCAACACCATGCTATTGCACGAAGAAAATGGCCGGAGGAAGCTGGGCGCCCACGCGCCATGCTGGCAGCCTCGGCTTCTGCCGGAAATATGCCATACGGGGCAGAAGCGCATCCTTCGCTGACCTCCTCACTCACGCCCGCAGCTAGGTGTACACGTTCCGTTCCCAACTCTTCGATCAAACGGCCCTTCACGATGGCTCCCCAGCATCTCTCCGCTGCCATTCGGCAATCCCCGCCCGTGGATCTCTCCATCCCCTACGACGCGGCCTGGGTCAAGGGGAAAACGGTCTTGATAACAGGGGGCGCGAGCGGATTCGGCGCGGGTTTTGTGCGGCACTGGGCAAACCACGGAGCTACTATCATTGTCGGAGACATCAACGTCGAGAAGGGGATGGGGCTGGTACGGGACGTGCAAAGGGAGACAGGCAACGAGAGGGTCCACTTTGTGCACTGCGATGTCACCGACTGGCAGTCCCAGGTGAACCTGTTCAAGAAAGCGGCCCAACTGAGCCCGCACGGGGGCATTGACACGGTGGTTGCGAACGCGGGGATCGCGGGGGAGGATTGCGTGCAGCGACCCCGCCACCTCGACGCCGCGGAGCCGCCGAAGCCGGATTTCAAGATCACAGACGTGAACTACACGGGCGTCCTGTACACAGCGCACCTGGCGTATTTCTGGCTGCCCCGCAACCCCGGCTCCGCCGACTGCACGTTGGCGTCTCAGCCAGGGGCGAGCAGCCGCGATCGACATCTGCTCTTGCTGGGCTCGATCGCCTCCGTGTCGCCGTTGGCGGCGCAGCCGCAGTACAACGCCGCCAAACACGCCGTGCTGGGCCTGTTCCGCTCGCTGCGCGCTACCTCGTTCCCCCAGGGCATCCGCATCAACCTCCTCTGCCCGTACTTCATCGACACGCCCATCGTGACCGCAGGCGCGCGGTTTCTGCTTGCGGGAGGCGCTATGGGTCAGGTCAAGGATGTCGTGGATGCAGCCACGCGACTCGTGGCCGACTCTCGCATCCTGGGGCGTGCACTGGTCATTGGGCCGAACGTCCATGTAACGCAGCGGGAGGACGGCGCATGGGAGCTGGTCGAGAAGACGGCGCCTGGCAGCCACGAGACGGCCATCTGGGAGCCGTATGCCGAGGACTGGGAGGAGGTCGACGCATTTCTGCACAACTATGTGAAGATCTTGAATGGGGTGCAGGCCGCTAGGGGGTGGATTGGGTGGGCGGCGGACATGGTCAAAATGGTGGGATACAAGCTGGGGATGATACAGCGATAGCGGGCATCGTTTCTCGCCGGTGGCGGTCTTGTGCGCGCCGTGCAGCGTGTGCAGATGGCTGCCCACATGCCCTATAGATGCCGTAGCAGCCATGATAGAGGCGGTGCTAGCCATGTACGATGCACCCCCCAAAGTATGTTTCCAATCGAACGCTTCAGGAAGACGCCGTCATGGCACCGTCACGTCTTTTCCGCGTGCTTGGCCAGCCTCATGCTTGTGATTGGCGCGGGCGGGATGACGTCACTGCCAGGAACCGCGCTGCTGGTCGAAAACGGCAGCCAGGCTGCTTTGGGCAAGGATGGTATCTTGGTTTGGCCCTTGAGAAAATAGCCGGATCGATGCATCGACGTGGCGCGCCGTCAACATTGAAAAGACTTCCGGGGAAGACGGCAGAGAGGGCGCCACGCTCCTTCTGGTCTCCTCTGCTCTGTCTATTTGACTCGGCTCGCTCGCTCGCTAGGAGGCACTGAGCATCCGCCCAACGCTCTTTCCCAGCGTGTGTGCAGAACTGCAATTGCAACACGCGCCCGCTTGCCCAAATCAGCCCTCACTCCAGAGCGCCATGGCTGACGACGGCCGCGCCCACGGCGCGCCTGCCATCATCCCAACGGCGGTCCACCTCGAGTCCCCCAAGTTTCCATTTGATACCCCAGACCCCACGCATTCTTCGTCTCTCCAGCCCTCGGCAACAGCCAGCTGCGCATCCTCCAAGCTATCTCAGCACACCGATACGCCCTGGACCACAGACGATGGATCGCCTCGGCCCTCCGCACTGCCAGTCCCGCCCATCGAGACAAGCACGGACCCAGGAACCAGGCCGCAGGTGCTCAAGAAGAGCGCCACGGAGCGCCCCCGCCCCGCCACGAAGAGTTCCCTGCTGGGCAGGCGGCGGGCAGGCTCGAGTGTGAAGCCGTCGCAGCTGGGGAGACAGACTACCCTGACCTTTGACCCGTACTCGTCCTCGAATTCCTCGTCGGAAGACGAAGACGAGCAAGCACGCCGTACACCCTCAAACGCAGACGGCAAAGCAGAGCACAAGGATCGGAAACAACAACAAAACCAAGAGAAGGATAAGTCCAAGTCCAAGTCGAATAGGGGTCCCTTCTCGAAATTCACCATCGGAAATGACAATTTCAAGACCAAAGGGAAAGTCTCCAAGCTCGATGGGCGGTTGAAGCTGTCCATCAACGAAACCATGAACAACGGCTACTTTGCGAAGACGCTGGGTTTGGGGCTCAAGAAGCATTTCGGCGGCGGCGAAGATGGGGACGGTGCCAAGAGCCCGAAGGAAGAGCACCCAGACACCGAGAAGGCCGAACCCGAGGAGGACCCGATGGAGGACCCCAAGACGCGCCTCAAGCTGAACATTGTGGTCATTGTCATCGGCTCCCGCGGCGACATCCAGCCGTTTATCAAGATTGGCAAGATTCTGAAGGAAGACTACGGACACCGGGTTCGCATCGCAACACACCCAGCCTTCAAGGAGTTCGTCGAGAAAGACTCAGGCTTGGAGTTCTTTTCCGTTGGAGGCGATCCGTCAGAGCTCATGGCCTTCATGGTCAAGAATCCGGGGCTGATTCCGTCCGTCGAGACCATCAAGGAGGGCGAGATTGGGAAGCGAAGAGCTGCCATGTTTGACATGTTCAAGGGTATGTGGCGCGCTTGCATCAACTCAACCGATGACGAGAAGGATCAGGAAAATATGAAGATGAGTGAGTCACTACTTGTCCTGACCTGACTGGGAGAGCGAAACTAACAGGTGCTGCAGTGGGCGATAAGCATCCATTCGTTGCCGATGCCATCATCGCCAACCCTCCCAGCTTTGCACCGCCGCATATCGCTGAGCGATTGGGTGTTCCTCTGCACATGATGTTTACGTGCGTCTTCTTAGCCCGACCATGGAAGGGATGCTGACATCAACCAGATTTCCGTATACCCCTACAGTTCAATTTCCTCACCCTCTAGCCAACATCAAGACGAGCAACGTCGACGCTAACTACACCAATTTCATGAGCTATCCTCTGGTCGAAATGATGACATGGCAAGGTCTCGGTGATTTGATTAACCGCTTCCGAGCCAAGACGCTCTGTCTGGACGAGGTGTCAACACTCTGGGCACCAGGACAGCTTTATCGACTCAACGTGCCCTACACCTACATGGTACGCGATTCCCTTATACGAAACCGGCAGAAATGCAGGAGCTAATTCGTTCCAGTGGTCACCAACCCTCGTTCCTAAACCCAAAGACTGGGGCCCCGAAATCAGCATCGCAGGCTTCGTCTTCCTCGATCTAGCTTCCAGCTTCACGCCCCCTGACGATCTCGCAAAATTCCTTGATGCGGGCCCTCCACCTGTCTACATCGGCTTCGGCTCTATCGTTGTTGACGATCCAGACAAGTTTACCAAGCTGATCTTCGAGGCGATCGAGATGGCCGGCGTCCGCGCCTTGGTCAGCAAAGGCTGGGGCGGCATCGGTGGCGGAGATGACGTGCCGAAAAACATTTTCATGCTAGAGAACACACCACACGACTGGCTTTTCCCACGAGTCAGTGCGGTTGTGCATCACGGCGGCGCAGGCACTACGGCCATCGGTCTCAAATGTGGGAAGCCAACTATGATCGTTCCCTTCTTCGGGGACCAGCCGTTCTGGGGCGCCATGGTTGCACAGAAAAAGGCCGGAGCGCATGAGTGCATTCCGTACAAGAAGCTTACTGCTGAGCGGCTCGCCGAGGGTATCAAGCAATGTTTGACCGACGAAGCGAAAGAAAACGTGATGAAAATCGCCGAGAGTATTGCGAAGGAGGGAGATGGGGCACTCAACGCGGTTCGTTCTTTCCATCGCAGCCTCCCGTTGAAAGGCCCGCATAGTATGCGCTGCTCTCTCATACCCAACCGCGCCGCGACCTGGAAGATCAAAGATACAAGCCTGCGGTTATCTCCGCTTGCTGCGGAGCTGCTAGTTGAGTGGAAGAAGATCAAGTGGAATGAGCTTCGGTTGCTGAGACATTTCGAATGGAATGATTTTGGAGGCCCTGGAGAGCCTTTTACAGGCGGGTGGAGTGCAATCTTAGGGACGGCTGGCGATGTGGCGACGGGAGTAGGGCTGGTACCAGTGAACGTCGTAAAGCACATCAAGAAGAGAGAGAAGTACTACGAGAAGAAGAGGAGAATCACAAGGAGGAAGAAGGAGCGGGAGACTAAGATTGCTCAAGCGAACGGCACCACCAGCGGCACCAACGGCAACGCAAATGGGCCTATGAATAGCACTTCAAACGAGAAGAAAAACAAAGAACCCCGCCCCTCACCCGCCTCGCGACAAGAGTCTACACTCTCGAAATTGGAAGAACCAGATGACCCACTCGCCGCAGAACTCCTCCACGATGCCTCCCATGGTATCAAAAAATCCACCCTTTCCCTTCTTAAAGCACCGATGCATTTCTCCCTCGCTTTAACGCAAGGCTTCCACAACGCGCCACGACTATATGGAGACGAGACGGTACGACGTCCGCCTCGCATCACGGGCTTCCACTCCGGCCTCCGCGCTGGTCGCGACGAATTTGTATACGGCATCAAAGACGGTGTGACAGGACTCTGGAAACTGCCCGTCAAGGGCGCAAAAGAAGGCGGCGTCCTAGGCTGCTTCCGAGGAGTAGGCATGGGCGTGGGCGGCTTCGTGCTCAAAGACATCTCCGCCTTCCTCGGCCCAGCTTCCTACTTCATGAAAGGCCTTGACGAAGAAGCTGGTAAAAAGCATCAGCCCACTGCCTTCTTACGGCGTGCACGCATCATCCAGGGGCAGAAGGAAGTCGCAGGTCTGTTGTCTGAAGAGGGACAGTCGACGGAAAAGAGGGTCAGTGCAGATGGGGAGAGGGATATGAGATATACATACCCGGAGACGAAATTAAGTCCCGCGAGGAAAGAGATCGAGGCGTTGGTGGAGGAGGGGTGGAAGAGTGTACAAGGGCAGGTTAGGGAGGAGAGAAGGAGAAGTAAGAGTGGGATTAGGGCGAGTCTTTTGGGGAGGAAACAGGGGAAAGAGGGGAAGGCAGTTGCCCGGAAGAAGACAATTGTTGCGTCCACGGAGGTGGAGGGGACAGGGGGCCAGGGGAGCGGCGAGGTAGAGAACGGGGCGAAGTGAGAGAGATAGGGCTGCCATGCAATTGCTTTTTGCGGGTTTTGGTTTAGGTTTGTATACGAGATACCCATTTGCGTAGGTGTTAGTGCTTTTAATACATTAATTTTCATCTTGCCCTCGCGCATCTCCTCGATTGTGTGAACTTGTGGTGCTCAACGTTTTCTTCCAATGTAAATCCACACTATCACAGTCATTGTCAAACACTCTTGAATCATCCTCGCAGTTCAATACCCCATTACACAGAGGATGTGACATGGAAGCGGAGTTTATATACGCATTTGCAGTCGCGATGAGTCTAGCAGGCGCGGTACAATGGTGTACTCCTCATTTCTAGTATGAATATCACGCTGGATGATGGGGATCGATAGGCGTGAAAGATGCATTCCACGTGATTACTAGCACATTCCCCTTCTCTCCCTTCCACTTTGACGGGCAAACCAGATACATACGAGATCGTCGATCTTCCCGTTCCTAGAATTACAACTCTAGATGAAATATTTATCAAGTGCTCTGCTGCATCGTTCAACCCGATTGATGTTAAGCTTGCCACTGGTGCTATAAAGATGATATGGCCTAGTCCGTGAGTGAATCCACCTCCTTTCAAGGATATTATCACTCGTTAGACAATATTAACAATTTTTCTCCGTTACTAATTGCAATATAGTCTACCATTCAAGCTCGGCTACGATCTCTCAGGTTCTGTAGCTGCAGTGGGCTCAGAAGTGCCCTCGCACATCCAGCCCGGAGCAGATCTATTCCCGCGTCACTGAAAGGTACCGCGGCACCATGTTTGGATACGCGATTTCTGCCGTAAAAGCCATAGCACTAAAACCCACCTCGCTATCCCACATTCAAGCAGCATCAGTACGGCTCGCAGCCCTCACCGCTCTACAAGCTTTTGATGCAGCAGAGAAGTACCTCGACGGCGGTCTGAAAGGAAAGACGTTTTATGTCCCTGTTGGTCTCTCTGGGACGGGGAGTTTTGGGGCAGCTCGCTAAAAATGTGTTTGAGGCGACGAAGGTGGTGACTACACTTTCCAAGGCGAAGATTGGGAAGGCGGGAGAGTCACTTGGGGATGGGTTTCTAGATGAGGTGATCGATTACACGAGGGAAGATCCTACGAAAGTGATACAAAAGGGGTCTGTCGACTTTATGTTCGACACCATGGGCAGTGGTCTATTGAGTCTGCATCTGATGAAGAAGGAAGGAATTATTCTTTCGATCGCTTCCCCACCCTTTGGACCCGAACTGAAGCGAAAAGCGCCGCATATTTCGGTAGTTATCTTGTGGATTCTTAATGCTATTGGGAAGGTTGCGTAGTGGAGGGCGAGAAGATATGGGGTTGAGTTCTGCCCGCATTTTATGGAGAGTAGTGCGAAGGATTTAGAGAGATTGGGGAATTGGGTGGAACAAGGGAAAGTGAGGACGGTTGTGGGGAGGGCTGTGGGGTTGGGGGATTTGAAGGGTGTAAGGGAGGGGTGTTGGGAGGTATTCAATGCGAAAGGGGGGACAGGGAAGTTTGTTGTTGAGGTCGGTGGTGAAACGAGCCGGTAGGGCACAGCAGATTACGTATATTCCACAAAAATACCAAGGTTTCCACGTATTAACATGTATTTGGGAACTATCCTTCATCTATGACTTAGCTAGGAATATGTCCTCATCTTCCTTCAAGCACATCTTGAGAACCTATTTCAGCCCTTAGACGCGAGTCGTTGAAATTGAATCTAAGATTATGAATATTCCGCCTCAACATTCTGTGATGACTGGCTAACTCCGTCCATGATAGTGAAAAATTGGAGTATTGTCCCAGAGCATTTCATTTCGATTTCATAAGAAAGCTTATGGAAAGATTTACCCTTACGATTGATCCAAATTGGCAGTTGTTCGAACGAGGTCTCAAGGTGTACCGATAATTCACACAACTTGGAAACGTCCTCTGTCTTCCGATTGGGTGCATGATCATTCTCTGAGGTGTATATATTGATTTTTATATTGCTGTCGAAGTCACTTCCGTCTAATTCATATAGACGGTAGTATTCGAACTTAACGGCGCTATGAGAATCGATATTATCACCCTAGTAATGAATCAATTCAAGTCGTATAGTGAAGCTAGTTGAGAGTTCACCTTTCTTAGGTACCATCTCATTTGATCCTTTGCGAAGTCCTTGGCTTCCTGAGCATCCCATTTACGGTCAATCTCAAGGTGATAATTGTGATCAAAAGGCTGTTGAACGACAAATCCATAGTTTCGTCTCGACACTCGTGTTGTGACTATGACGCTAGACTTAAAGGATCTGTCATTCATTGCTCTTATTACAGCGCCTCGACAAATTGCAGTCCACCTTGAAATTTTAGTAGAGTGTAAAAATATGCTCGCATGTATCGAGAGGCACTTACGGGCCGTCTCCAGTTCCCTGTAAGACTTCGATCCCTTGGGATTCATAGAGGCCACTCAGGACTTTATACAGGTATGAACATCGTCCAAACCCTCCAACGAGAAAGATGCTCTAGTGCTTCGTCAGCCACGTTCGTCTCAGATTGCTGCTCTCCTTGCCTTTGGTGGTTTCCCCTCCACACGTATAACATCTTGGACTTGTTTGCCAATCAGAACTTTGATCTGTTGGACCACTGGATCAAATACCTCTACGACATTCTTTCTGGCAGCGTTGTGAGTCAATTTGCGGGATACGTTCCAAAAGGATTGCGGAGATAAATACCTGGAGAGTTTCAACCCATTTTTCGAGACTTTAGGTTCTTGACTTGAAGCACCTGATTTGTTTTTGGATCGGTTGAAACCAAAAGAAGTGCCGAACTTGCTCAAGGATGATGTCGCTTCTGCAGGCAGTCGTACTTCCCAATCCCGGTCATCGTTCTGGAACAATCGCTTGATGGCGTACTCCCATTCATCGTTCATTATCTTTTTCATCTGTTCCGGTTGTAGCCTATCCCACCGTTTTCCCAACTTTGTTCTGATGACATTCTCGAATTCTTCGTCCACAAATATTCCGCCACACATCTTGCCTAAGAGACGCGTTGTCAGAACTCAACACTACTGTAGAGAACGAGAGAGCGTTTACCTTCTCCGACGACTGATTCTCTGACTACAATCACTGGGTGCGTTCGCTCTATTTGGTAGCTAGTGATGTCCTATATCAATATCAGTGATTTTTGGCTATTGATAGCAGAAGAAAGGTAGGCCTACAACAGTACCGCCTCCACAGTCACACACGGTTACGATATCTCCCGGAACTACGTCTGGGCGTCCTTTGAATTCCGCGAGAGTAGCAAGTGCTGCAGCCTCAGGCTCCGGCACTAGATCCAACTTCGTATCCCCACACATACGGCGCTTCAAAATTCCAGCTCGCTTGGCTGCCTCGCGAGTTCTTCGCATAGCGTTGTCTCTCCACATAGCTGGCACCGTCACGACAACTCTGAAGGGAAGACCCTCGACAGTATTTTTCCCCAGTTCCCGTTCTATTGACCGAATGGTATGCTCCCAAAGTAGGCGAAGAAAATCTGCTACTGCATCGACGGCATCGACTTGACATTCCTTCAGTAGATCATGTGCTTCGTGTAGTTGATCTGATTGTCGAACGTCTCGACTTAGATGCCTTGCGTCAACCAAACCTTTTATCGTGTTAGAATTGCATCCTCCAGTTCGCGAATATGCTAGACGTACAGAGCTTGAACCATTTGAGAGGTTTCTGGTTGGACTTAACTGCATAACCCCATTGTGTGACAATCCTGTGCATTGCTTCGCCTGCATAGGTCACCTTCTGTTTTCCGTATACAAGTTCTGTTGGAACTTTCGCATCATCTGTGTTGTACGCATGATCGGATTGCCACCGGGTTATAATCTTGATGTTGGTAGGCTGTCGCGATAAAGTCCAAGCAGCGCCGGAGAAGCTGGTGACGTGTTAGATAGCTTAATCGATAGAGATGGTGGAAGCAACCCACGTAGTTCCAAAGTCGATACCAATATAGAGACAATCCGACATAGCGAAGGCGTCTATATTCTTACCGGGGGTCTACAGAAACAATGCTTCCGTGATACACCTTTTCGTATCTTCTTCCAGTTGGTTCTAAACATGGGAGGAGTATCTCTTAGCAGTGGCACATTTTGATAGATAGTAATTTTGATTACCAGTCAACACATGCACCGAACATGTCTGAAACTTTTAGAAGATTGCAAACTGGCAACACATGTAGATAAAGAGTGATTCTGCGTTCTGTTCTTTACCAAAGGCTAAGTCGTGTACGTAGTGTGAATAACACGATTTTCGGGCGTTCGGCACATTTGAGACGACGTGTAATATAACCAAGTAGTTAATGCCCCTCCCAACTGCTGTTGCCTTGATCATAATATATGTAGAGGTATGTGATTGGATCTTTTAGTTTCTTAGATATTTGAGTTCATGTATGCGTCACTTTCAATCGCCGGAAAGGGAAGAAGGCAAGAAGGCAAAGCGAGAAATGGCTTGAAATCTAGCAAATCTATTTGGGATGAAATCAGCCGGGTAACGCCGAGCGGTATTCTAAGTGGCTAAGCAGCACTTTTACGATACTACTTATCGCGAGGCTGGAGGACTGAATAATAGTGGTGTGATGGCAATCACTCTCATTGGTAGATCGTCGTATCTCAAGGACATGCGCAACGAAGTTTAAGGACTATTTCAGTGATGTGCAGGTCTCGTCACAAAGCTAGCAGTGAATAAGCCAACGCCATGTTCTCCTTCCCCGATAAGGCTGAGGGATTGAGAATTGCGACTTAATCTTCCTCGCATGTGTGGTATCTTCTATCATCATCTTGATATAGTCGCGTCTTCACTGAATACGAAGACCGGACGAGTTTTTTAATGTAGTCATACCATATTCTCCCGAGTCCTTCGAGCCAAATAAACGCCATGTATTCGGGACATCAATTGGCAGCGAACAGACATCATGTAGATCTACCCATTGCAAGTCAATTTCAGTCGAATTACAGTTTCTCCACCCACCAGCAATCAATAGCAGGAGAGCGCCAGAATCAGCAATCACCAACAGACGTGGAAAATTCTATACGACGAGGGTTCAGGTCTCACAACATACCCAGCGACGACACGGATACAATTTATAACGTCGGAGAAATTGCGTTGGACACGACAGATGACATTGAACGATTGAAGGAAGATAATGAACAATTACGCATGAAATGGGCCGAGGCATGCGCCAGCCTTGCCGAGAAGAAGAATACCGTTTCATACACATTGGAGGACAACCACTTCATAACTGAATGGAAGAAGATAGAATATCTTGTGCACAACTGGGCCAGCGAGCACTTCAGTGGACGATTGCCGACTTCTCAATCCGGTACTAGATGGCTGAGGTATTCAAAATCTACGCATCCTTTAGCTATCTTAGGCCAATATTGGAAGGCTTACCTGAATTCGGATTATCACAGACCACTTCTAGCACAAGCTTTGCTATGGAAGATCCTCCAGCGCCGTGTCTTCGGGATATCAGGAGAAGAAAAAGGAGCGATCACACGAGAAAATGGTGCATTCTGGGCGTTTCCATTTCAAACAAATCTTGCACACTTAGACAGTGGGCTTAGGCCTTGTGAGTTCCGCTTCTTCCCCAGTCCTTTGGCCTACCTATAGACGAATACTAAAGATACTTAGCCGTAAAAAGTCTCAAGCCGAACGAAGAGAACGACTTTGACTCGACAATGAAGTCCTATATCGAGTGGAGAATCACCACTGCTGTGTATATACAAAAGAGATTGGCCGCTCTTAAGGTAGAGAACTTACGTGTTGAAACATTAATCGCCGAAATTAAGGAGCTCTTAATACCATATACTGATAAGAAAGCTTTCGGCACCCATCTTCGAGAAATCGTAATCGCAGCAGTCGCCCTCGACGTGGATATCTGGAAACAAAAGGCCTTTTTTTACCTAGAGTACCCAACGAGATCTGGCCAGTCAGACCTTTCCTACGACCCAGAGATAATGAAATTATACGCCACAGAAACTTTGTCTGAGGGTGAACAAAATCCGGATGTTACACTCGTGATCTCTCCAAGTCTGATCAAGTCCGGCAACTCCAACGGCAGGGGCTATGGTAATGTTAGGGCTGTTGTCAAGAGTGTTGTATCTTGTGAGTCTGCGTTCAAGCATTCGACCAAGGCAAGATCAGGATATCTCAAACGGCCACCCAACGTCAGTAGCTCAGTTGAATTTCCGTATCGTCACTCCTCGGTCAAAGGCTTCTCAAGGAGCGCAGCGGGAGCTCGCGCAGGAAATGCGACCCAAAGCCGCCCAAGTACTGCGGTAGCCAACCGTCCAAAAAGCTCAGCAGCCAGTCATCCAAGTAGTGTAGCAGCAGACCTTTCTTCCAAACCCCCTGAAGGGGATAATCTAAAAACAGGCTCCAAGACAACAGACTCAGATACAATCAAGAATAAAGATTTGCCGACGTTGCCACGATCGTCTCTCGCAGCAGAACAAGTCGCAGTGGGCGAGCCAGGTTCTGAAGTAACATCCAATCCATCAACATCGAATTCTGACATGCCAAGGGACTTAAATTTCCAGCAATTGCAATCGGCGTATCACAAAACCGGTGAAGGATATGAAAATACGACGCGTTTCGCATCTAAAAATCCTCAAGGTAGTCCTGATGCTCAAGCGAGCCCAGAAAGGCACCACCGACAGCGTGAGCACCTCTGGGTGTGATAATGGACCTGGTTGACACTTTGGATTACCGTATTTGTAAAGTTCACTCCGGTGCTTAGATGCTGTTGTCACGGAAGTCATTGATTTGAAAGGGTCTTATTGTGCATGTCGATGAATAGTAACAAATTTTTCATCCTTGGTTGAAAGTTTCGATACCTCAGCTTCTCCTCTGATAGTTCGCCGATTCTTCAGCTATACTATTTTCCAGTCAAAGGAAACTGTTTCATCCACTGTGATGCGAAAGACTGTCAAGGGCTGTCTCTTCGAACCTTTCTCTCCTGACTGATTGCCAATTCCTCTACTCCCATTACTTCCCCGACCAATACTAGCCGGCAGAGGAGTGGCCCCTGGATTACATACATCTACCAATTCTAAAATCCCAGTAAATCTCGTCATTGTCCTTCTCGTTGTTCGGTGCGGTTTTTATTCTTCGGGTTCTTGGAACGCTCAGCTTCTGGATGGTGATAGGCTTTGAAGGGTGTCGTGTATGCTCTCTCTTGACACAAGGAGAATATATAAAATATAAGAGATTGGGTATGTAGGTCGATAACGGAACCTTTGATTTAGGAAGTAGAATTAGAGGTGCTGATTATATGCTGCTCCCAGATCTTTGGAGTGTAATGTCGTGCTGAGGCTAGCAGCACGACTTAAAGATGCTAGCTCAAAAGCGTTAATGTGAATCGCTTTGGGCGCTGTACAGATGCATAACTTTAGCACAACAAATTTACTCTAGAGATATATACGGAACGCCGCGATTTATGAGACTGGATGATACTAGTGGATCATGCTAAGCCTGCGATGGCATCGATGTAACTTCCTTCGAGTACAGTCCTGCTCTTGCAAGCAGGCTAATGTGTTGCAATAACGCGGTGATGAAGACGCCCTGTGAAGCATAAAGGTTTGGTCTTTGTGGAAACGAGATGAGTTACCGTCTGCTGTATTCGAACATTGAGACTGTGACGCAGCCTGTGGGTTAATGAGGTCGAAAAGAAGCTGGAGAAGGCAGCCTTCAGAGAATGGCAGGCGAAAGCCATAGCAGTGCATAGCTATGGGCACATTAAAGTGGTCGTAGTGGGCGAGAAAATTCGTCTGCTTTTGCGCATGCCCCGTTTGTTATTATCGTGGCCCAAATGTAACCCGAAGCGGTCTCGAAACCCACTTCACACTCACAAAATCTTTCGGCTCAATCTTTGACTCACCCCACATTTTAGCCAAAATATTTTTTAATAAATTAGAAATCTCTCCTTCAGTTCCTTCGCATAGTGCAGTGGTTATCGGACAGTTCACACCTGTCGCACTAACACGATAAATTGCGACGTCAAATAGGTCCATTTAAGTATGGGCTTTGGGCTGGGAGAAGTGGTCAGTAATCTTCTGTAACGGGTGAACACATTTTTGGCTTCCAGGGTTTTTTTTTCAAAGCTTAAAGCTTTTTTTCTTCATTCATTCTGCTATTCATTTGTGATGGAGATGGCGTGGCTACTGAGCACGCAGGTGAGAGAGGTATGTGCAGAACTTACGAAGAGTAGAGATAACTACAGAACAGACGTACGCAGCAGCGCTTAGCTAAAGAGAGAGGACCTACAGATTTAAATTAATAGGTCAAGAGAGAGAGGGCGGAGATGGAGGGCAATGGAAAGAGTAATTTAAAGAAATAAGGTGGTTTTGGAGATGTGGGATAGAAGACAGATAAGGCTACATGCACAAGGTAGCACACGTTAAGACCTAAATCTGCTAGCAACCATATCAGGGAGCGAGAGAGTGAGGAGAGTCTGGAAAGATGGCAGAGGAAGAAACACAGCCCTGCTAGGTCCTAATTGAATCTTCAAGAAGAAAATTGCAACGGATCTCCTCCTAATATTCGCTAACAGACGAAACACGGCGTAGAATCACAGCATCACCTTGTAGCAGGACAATTCCATACCACGCTTATCTCTGGTGTCTCCCATCGATGTATCTTATATACTATTGCCCAGTGCAATGGTGTTCAATTGTCTACGAGCACATTCTGACTAGTTGTACACAGTCCTCCTCATCCGGGTCTCCTCCTCTATAGCTTGCTGATGAACAGGCGGGCAGCGAACAGGCGGACTCGCTGGGGGAGGACGTATTTCGACATGACGTAGATGAGCGATGGGAGGAGAATGAAGGCCATGGTGGTCTCGTTGACGAAGAAGAAAGGAATGAGCTGGGGCATGGCCGACTTGAGGATGGTCTGCGATTGTCAGTTGCGATTCTAGCTCTGGCTGCCAGGACTGCAGGCGCGTACCATCTGCTGAGCGGGTGCCGCAGTCTTCTGAGCCTGGCTTTGGCTGGCGACAAGGGCGGGACGCGCCATCATTGATGTGCGGATGAGGCCCGCGGGCTGGCGGAGGGTGGCCCTCGCGAGCGGGCGGAAAAGACGTGCGGAGTTCATGATGGGCTCTGCTGGGGTCAGCGCGTTGTTGCAGAAGTCCAATGGGTGGGAAATGGGTGTGCGGCGAGGGATTGACGCACTGGATGGAGGTTTCGAGGCCCGGGGAGATGGCTGTGATGGGTTGCGGTCAAGATGGTGAAGGAGTTGACGTTGGGTTCGGCAATCTCGTTCTCACTTACGGCGTCGGAAAGAGCCGCGTCACGTGAAATTTCATCTATCCCATAGTATATAGGAACCTCGACGATGTCTGCGCACCCACTTCATCAGCACGGCTTGTTGCTAGCTCTCTTTCAACACGTATTATTGCCCCAATGCCCCTCCACTCGCTCTGACGAGCTTGGAAGTGTGAGTGTGCTTGAAGATCTCATCTCGCCAGCCAACAATTCCAATATAGCCCACTTTTATCCTCTATGGCATTTATCACTAGTTGTCATGCACATATAGGCGCATCAACAGCACCAAGCGGAATTGCCATCCTGATGGATGCATTTCACGATATATCATAAGCTAACCTACATCATTCAATGCTAACAGTCTGTTCAGAACATCCGTTAGCCCGTACCGGACTGTCTCCGCCCTTACAAAGGCGACGTGCTTCTCCTCCATCACTCATCCGTCTTTCTCGACCGGCAACGGCTGTCTTCTACAATGGAACGCAAGGATATCAAGAATGTCATGGTGATCGGGGTAGGTTCTTCCACCGGACTGTGCTCCCTCATCTCACTGTGCGCCACCAGAATCGCGACCTTTCGCATGCCATCATCGGCGCGCTGTTCACTCCATCAGAAGAGAACAGCAAACCACTATATCACATATCTATCCTCACATATCCTTGTCAATCGCCGTATCTACCGCCTCACGTTGCTCCGGCTGCCGTAAGCCATAAAACATCCGACTTCTCCGTTCCGTCTCTTGTATTGGCCTTTGCTGGTCAGGATCTGGTTATATGCACAATAGGAGGAGACTACGCCACTAAAATCCAGATAATAGATGCTGCTATCTGTGCTGGGGTCAAACGATTCATACCACATGAGTTCGGACAAGATTCTCTGAACAAGGGTGTTCAAGAAAGGTTACCACGGAGTGAGGACCGCGCTGGGATCATTGAATATCTTCAACGTATGACTATTACGCACACTAACTTCGAGTGGGCCGCTATAGTCGTCGGCTGCATTCTGGACAGGATGCTCGTCCGCGGAGATCTTGGTTTTGACCTTAAATGGCACAGCGCTACAATCCTCGGAACGGGAAACGATCAATTTGCCGCGACAAGTCTTGAAAGAGTTGGGATAGTGACCGCGAGTGTTGTTCGGCATTGGCATAAGGTCAAGAACCAGTTTCTATACGCAGCAGGAGCGCTGGTTTCGGCAAATGAGTTACTGGCCTCTTTGGAGAATTCCACCGCTTCAACGTGGACTGTGGGATATTCTGATATCGATGAATGTATAAGAGAAGCCGAATCAAGAATCAAACGTGGATATCCGGACGCTGGCATGTTCCTGATGGAGAGAAGCATTCTGTATGACGAGAGGTTAAAAGCGGTGCAACCCTTTCAGCACCAGAGTGTGAATGGTCTCCTACAGCTGGAGTCAGAGACAGTCGACGCGATTGTGGGACAGGCTTGCCGTTCCTACAAGCATCGAGGTAAACCGGGATGTGGATGCGAGTAACTCACTGCCTTACTTGCGGATTGAAATTCTATCGAATTGCATCTTTCGACTGCAAATGGCGATAACTGTTCGCGGATTCTAGTTTGCAGCACAGCCCTGACATATGTGGCCGCTTTCAAGGACGGTATTTTTGGCTCCCATCTGGCAATTCGATCAGTGGTGCGAGTCACGAACATATCTGGATTCTGATGTGCTCTCTTAACATGCGACGCTGTCATAAGGCTCAGGCCTGCGTCAACACCACCCCTTTGCTGATCTTCCAGTTTTCTACTGCCAGAGCTTACCGATTAGAAGGTATGCAACTTTTCCGCATGCTTTCGTTTTTTGACGAATGGAATGAAGCTGACCGCTATGTTCTGCAGAAGCTGCTTTTCCAGTAGTAATTTCCACATCGATGTGCACTACCTCGAGCCCTAGAAATGTTCTAGACCGCATTTGAAGTCTCCGCACTGTCCGTACACATTGCCGATCAACCCGTGTTGGGGTTGCCTCCGTGCTAG
Organism: Beverwykella pulmonaria; assembly: GCA_001599595.1. NCBI lineage: Eukaryota > Fungi > Ascomycota > Dothideomycetes > Pleosporales > Melanommataceae > Beverwykella > Beverwykella pulmonaria. The sequence goes on along the minus strand of BCHH01000005.1, from coordinate 3,105,502 downwards.
ACAGACAATTCGTTGAAGAGTTAGTATATCTACCAGAACTTACTATGCATTGGGTCTGGCATGCTTGTCTAGTCTTCCTTACATCTCCACCTCACTTTGCACCAACAAACACAGTAGCTCCACTGGTAATCTACCCTTCGCTTTGCCCGAGAATTCCGTCGATGTAACCAGCGTCTTGCTTCACCTGATACACGATGAAGAAATGGTGTTGCCACAGATTTCCGTCTCTCAATGCGATGGGCACTCAGGCTATATTGACCATGATCAAACCTGTTAAGTAATTATTCTCACAGGATATCCGTCAATGCTAAGTTTGGATGCCTATTCAAACGCCACCTATCAATCGTCAACACACCATTCTGGCATCGGACTGCTTTCCCTCCGAAATATCAACGAGTGCGCTATCAGATCGAATAAGCATTTTCATTTGACTCAATGCAGCTAGCGCTTCGCACTTACGCATCACGATCTCCGACTCTGGTACCCGAATGCAGTCCTCATCACAATTACGAGCAATCTCCACCTCCCTTCTTGTTGATGTAGGTAAAGTCGCAGCAGCCACAACATAATTCGCCAAGCCCTCGGAACTGACTCTACTATAAATCTACAGCTTGATGCTCAACAGTCGCACAGACCTCTGCACATTTATCAATGCGCTGTATAACTTGCACCTCAAGCCTAGAAGCCCGGCAGCCGAGCCCCGAATACGAACTCTGTTCGCCAAGCATGCCAACACTTGAGGCTACACGACATGGGCTCCAGAAACTGACGTACATGAACGCAATGCTACAACCTTATCCCTGTCCCATTATTGTTTGTAAAGGTGCCTCAGGAAGCAGGCGATCCGTGGTTGGTAAGGCTGCAGGAACTATCACCCAAGCTCTGCAATGCACCCGTAGTCTCATCGAATGAGCAGAACCTGCTTCTAGAAAAATCTAGAGACACACCTCAAACCCCGACTTCAGCCTCCCATCTCATCTCATCATCCACCACAGAATACATCCGCTCGTCCGTGACTCGGTCCAGCTTTGAATCTGAGGCACTCTCGTATCGCAGAGCAGGCGCTGCGGGTATCGGATTTTCGCACGCGACGAGGCTGAAATGGCTCAGCCTCTCCCGTATACCCCTGCTTCTACCCTGTGCTGCCATCCGGTATCACGAGTCACGCCGACACAGCACCCCATTACAGCACCTCGATTTTACTCGCGAGCCAGAAGAAAGCATTAGTGACATAAGTGGATTGCTGTAAGGCGTGAGCTGTGCCCCATCCACCGCCGCCCGCTCGCGACTTTGAACCGAACTCAAGTACCTGCCTTGCCGGAACCTCACACAAGCATGATCGACCGGATGCTGCAGGGCCCTGTTTCAAGGGTCCCTCGTGTTAGAGAGTTGGCCCCAGGTCGCGTTGAAGGCCAAGGTTTACGAGAACGAAAGAGAGAGCGGTGTGGGCTGATGCTGATCACATGGTCAGACCTCGGGTTGGTTGTGATTGTTGGCGTGCAGGAATGTAAGGCTGAAGTTGGGAAATGAGGAAATTAGGATGGGATTGTATGGGTTGAGATCACCGCCTCTGCAAGTCGTGGAATGTGTAATACACTGCTGGTGATCTCTAGCCCCATCTTATCGGACTTTCAATGCTCGTGCGTTTCTTGCTCGAACGTGTTCGATATGGCATCTTGCTGTACGACCTCATGTTCGCCATATGCAACCATGAACTCAAAAAAACATTTTCGAGTTAGAGTTATTCTTTTAGAACGTTTTCGAATTCAACACTCGCGAAGTTACGTGAACTTCAACCCATCTATCTACAAAAACCCAGAAATCTACCTAAGCTACCTACAAAAGCTGCCCACTCAACACTTGACGCATTGAGCGAGTATGCCTGCCAATACTAATAAAGGGTTGCAAAATCGTTCACTCGTCAAAGGCCGCACCATCCATCCATATGGTCGAACAGACGTGCTTGCCCCAATTGTCAAGAAAGAAAGGAATCGAATCGCCAAAATGATTGGAACAGAACGGAACAAAATGAAGGGAATACATAAGAGGAATATATGAGGAGATTGAGAACCCGTGTTTATATCCCTGTGGCCGTCGTGCCGAAGAAGGCACGCTCTGATCGTGAGTGTGGTTGGAGGAGACGTAGTAACATGAGTGTTGAAGAGTCGAAACGAGAGAGGAGATAGAGAGTAGGAAACGCTAAAAGCACAAAGGTCAAACGCTGGACAGCCCACCAACCCACTCGCCAATGATGAGATCCCAATGCATGCCCCGCCCGAAAGTGCAAGTTTTCCTCTACCCAGGAACGCCGATCCAGCCCATGAACAATTATAGGAATATCCTAAGTCGAGCAGCAAAGGAAGCCGCCTACCCTCACGTCGTCGTCCACCTATTAAACGCTAGACATACACCGCTCATAGCAATTACAATAACGCGGATTTGCTGGCCGGGTGAATCGTAGAAAAGGACAAAAAGTGATGCTATGTCTTTAACAGCAATTCTGCCCCGTCGCTTATCTATATCATGCCTGCAAGGCTGTTGAGCGGTGATGTTATTTTAATGCCTACGAGCTCTGGCTCCGACACCTGATGCGCATAATTCAGCCCCGAGTGCGAGGTTGAGAATGTCGACATGGGTTGCAACGGCGAACTAAACATGCCCACAACAGGCTCTTGCTTAGGTTGCTGCATCTCGGCGTGCGTGCTCGGTGGGTGCATCGAGACTGCGGATGTCGGCGTCTGATAGGGCGACGACGTCGGGTACGCAACCGGTGTCTGGTAAGTTGTCGGTGTCGCGTATGTTGAGTTCGGCTGCGATGTCGGCATCGATGTCGGCATGCCAACGTGCGGCGTCGGGGTCGAATGCCGATTGGAAGCCATGTCTTGCGAGTGGTCTTGTTTGATTGGGTACGAAGACGACGTTGCGGATGCAGACGATACTGCACGAGCGCGTACCGTATTCGTTTCACGACGGCGCTTAGGTCCGTCTTTGACTTTGGGGTGAGTGTGACACTGTAGTTGTGTTAGCACAAGTTTGTGAATCCTCGACGACGAATAAAATCTGGGTTCACGAAAAGATGTCGGACGCAGTACGAACCTTGTATGCGTGTCTGAACCACGTCGTTCCTTTCTTCTTGCTGCTGACGAGCGCTATCCATTCGCCGCAACTCCCACAAAGTCCCTCCCACACATCGAGGTTGCCCTCGGTGCGTCGTGTATCCTGAGGTCCTTGGAATGCAGCGCCAGTTGCTGCACTCACACCGTGGGTGAAGGACTTGTCGTACCAAAAAGCACTGTTCTTGAGCACGAGCCATCGACCGGGTTTGCAGAGCCCGCACCAGCCCTCGCGCTTGTTGCCGTGTCCACGGACCCAGCGCGGGGTATACAAATCTCCGCCGAAGCGAAGATCTTGCTCGTGGGGAATCAGGTCTGGGTTGGAGGGGTTCATGTCCGACTCTGGTGGAATTGAGGGCTCCTCATGCAGAGACGAATAAAGATCCGGAGGATCTGACAAATCTGCGAAATGCGAGGAGCAGCCACCATGTCTATCTGCGTTACTCTGCAGCAGACGGAAGAGTCCTTGGGATGGTAAAGGTCGCGGAACCTCAAGCTGATACGATTGATGTGGCGAAGCGAACATGGACGGGTCGCTGGATTGCAAAGGATGCGGTTGTGAGTAGAGAACACTTTGACTGTGAGGATTGAGCGGGTTCTGATGTGGATTGTGCATCTGGAAATTCGTCAAGACGCTTGGTGGATAGGCCGGCATCGAATGATGAGGGTTCAGGCGAGGCCCGTAAGGCGCAAATCGGTCCTGAACCTGAGCCAATGCACGTGATGGGGTTGATGTAGGCGCATGTCCGGTGGACCACCTTTTAAAACGACTCGTCTCCATCGTATACGGCGACGATCGAACATTGTTGTGCGGGGCTGGCGACGCACGTGAGCGGCTTCCACTTCGAACGACGTTGTCGTGTTGCGGGCGCCGCGGGGAGGCGAGGGGTGAAAGGAGGCTTGGCGCTGGCTCTAAGTTGTTCCACGCCTCACAGTCCGACGCATATGAAACTGCCTCAGAAGAACCCATATCTTCGTAAGTGGAAACGTCTTGCAGTGCTCCGCCAGTACTCGATATCGAGAATGACGATTCGGACATTCGTCGGGATGAAGTGGGATTAAAGGTTGCTATGTTGTCGGCCTCCTGCTGTTCCATACCATGATACTGCCTGAGGTCTATGATTGGTGTGTTCTCGTCGTGTCCCATCATGCCATGATTGAATTCGGTCATATCTGGATCCATGGATGGAAATGATTCCAGCTCTTCACAAACTTTCTGGCCCCATGGACCTAGGATTGTCAGTCTGGAGAATCCGGAACTCGTTAAAGAAAAAAACACCTACTGGTATCAATGACTCCTGGAAAGTAATCGGTTGTGCTGAGATTTTCGTGCCCGTTCATGCTGTTGCGGTAGGTTGCGGTGCTTAAAGCTGGCGAGTTGGATGAACTGACGTCCGTCTTGGCGACTAAATGCTCTGACTCTTCTCTACTGGTTGCATTCGGGCCTCTTTGCATATGATAATACGGGTTTTGCATCTGAGGAACGGCCCACGTGGGGTGGGGTGGTGAAGGTCTTGAGACTTGGTGTAGTTGTTGACTTTGTTGTGGCTGTTGCATAGGAATGTTCCCGTACGGATACATCATTTGCGCAGGATGCCGTGCTGAAGGCTGAGTGATTGTGAATGATCTATTAGAGGCTGGGCGATATCTTTATATGCGGTTAGCTCAATGAGGCTCGATGACAGAGATTGCCTTACTGCTGTACTGCATTAAATTCCATCTTTAGCCCTGATGTCTGAAGATATTTGGCCTTGGTGTGTATCCCGTGTGTATCCTGTGTGTAAACTACATTGGCGCAGATGTTAGCACCCGAACCAGTAGTTGACGGGCCCAGAGTGGCAGCGTGCGTCTGCTTGGGCCGCTGGCGCAAGGGAGAATTCGGCAGCGCATGGAACATACAATGTGGTTAGGTATTGGAAAGAATATACCTCCAGTCAAAGGAATGTGACTAGTCGATAGCGTTGTACGACTCAAGCTGTGGGCGTGTAGACAAAAGGAAGCTGATACGAGTGAAATTAAATGAGTGTATGGGAAAGAGTTAACCCTTCGCAGCCAGCGCGGAAAGGAGCCCGCTCCAGTATATAAAAAGAATGAATAGTAAAAATAATAGGGCTTGGGATCTAAAGAGTGACGAGGCCAAAGTAAAAGGAAGGATAGCTTGAGGGATCAGCAGTCTATATGAGAAAACACGGATTTGAGGGTATCCGAACAGCAGCGAGAGATGAAATGACATGTGGGAAGTGGTGACGAAAGGAACCACATGGGCGCTTGGTTTGAGACCTCGTCGGGAGTGGCCTTGGCTGCAGAGATCTGGAACGGCGACAGCTTGGGGCAGAGCCGTTCACCTAAAGGAGCAGACGACGGGGCCATTCGTGGTGGAGGGTTGGAGCGGGCGAGCAGGGCTGGCGGGGGAGGGGTGTGAATGGAGACAAGCCTGCCCTCTTTGGGACGGCACTCGGACGGCACTCGAACCGCAGGACGGCCTCATCTGCGTTCTCCCCTGCGGCTGAGGCAGCGCTGTCGCCATGGTGGGGAGAGGACGCAGTGCACGCGCAGATTGATGCTCGCCCGGGCAAGGTGGATGCCGGTCCTTGAGGGCAGGATGCCGGGGGAGGAGCCCTATTCGCAATACGAAACTCTTGAGGACAGCAGTTTCAGGAGGATCCCGGCAGCAATCATCTCAATCGAGCTGAAGGGCCTGGGAAGGTGGGCGAGTTGTGAGCTGGGGGCTCGAGAAACCAGTGTTCAGAGTGAAGAAAGCAGGTGCAACATGGAGCGTAAGAAGTCTGATACACCATGCGAAACGTCCCCCTGCCATTTAGCGTGGCGCGTTTTTTAGCGGCCCTCACAAACTCGACACCAAAACATCCTCGCAACACCAACCGCAGCCGTCGATTCGACGACACGCGCAGCAAGCATCCAACCGAGCTGCGGTGCCAGGGCCGAGCTTGCCGGCTTGCTGGCTAGTGGTGCTGCTGGCGAGGTTCGCTCTCTGCTTTGGGCGAGTTGAAAAATGACAGTGCGCTGGCCAAACAGGCAGACCCTACTCACAGACAGCACTCCCACCGCACCGCGTGTAGCCCAGGGACTACCACTACGACCAGCAGACGCCCGTTGCGCGCCTGTGCTAGACCAAAGCCCGTTGAACTGACGTTTGACAGGACTGACAGCCTGGAAGCACAGCGACAAACCACCAGCAACAGCTCGCGCGACGTAGTCAACGCCGGGAGCGCAAAAAGCGTGCAGGCGTGTCTGCGGGTGCGTCTGCAGGTGCGTCCGTGAGTGCGTCTGGGGCAACTGGGGCCGTCTCTGGCCGCCCTCGTTGTTTTGCGTCCCAATAATGGCCCTCATAAAAACGACTCTGATATCCACGTTCGTATCCGCACCACACACCCGTCTCTGCCATTACCCGCCGCCCTCGAGACGTCCATTTGTCAATAATGGGGCCTGCAACAGATCCGGAACCCACCCTTCCCTCCCTCAACTCCGGACCGCTCCAGTTGGAGTAGCTGAGGCATGAAGGTTTGCCAGAATTCACAGGTCATATTGTTTGCGATTCAGCCACCATCATGCCACTGGCCACCATCTCACGGCCCATGATCATCCTATGTGGCGAACATGCAGATGTGAAGTTGCAGATGCAGGTTCGGTGCCCTTGTACGCCATACCTACAGTACCAACCGACATGGAAAGTGCTCCAGAGTACACACACCGCCCCTAGAGTGGCCCGCCCATTATCACTGCTAGTACCTGTTCATTTCGTTTTCCTTCTAGAAGCCGGACGCGGGGTACATGTCTTTCCATGTCTCTCTATGCCTTCCCTTGCGTCCTGATGCAGGACATATCAGGTGCAGACCAGAAGGACCTCCTTCCCCACACCACCAGGTCTCAGTATCCTAGCCCGAGCTCTTTTCTGTACTGTGTCCATTGTCGCATTCTTCTGCCTCTCCACGTGTTCTGTCGTACACAACAGCTCTCGCTGCAGTCACGTCCCAATCCGGTAAAGCCGAGTTCCAGTATGGCCAATTTTCCATTCTCGGACACCTCGAGAAAGGCAACACGACGCCTCCACAGCTGACCTACCCCGGATCTTCGATAAGGCTGTACTACTAATATCATCGCCAATCCCGTTTACTTTCCTAGCGGATGATCGCGCCAGGAACTGATCATGAGGTGTGGTCCAAACCGTAGTAAGCGAGCACCGCAAATACTCATTGTCTCTCCTTGGACCTCGTTAGTGGCCAGTCTCACTCCCAAGGAGCATTCCAAACCGCACAGAAAATAATGCACGGCCCACCAAAGTATTCCTCCATCCCTCCGCACATACGCGATACGATCCGCCAGAGGGGCGCCCTGTTAGTGTTGGCAAGGGATTTAAGAAAAAGTCCGAAAAACGGTTCACCTCATTTGGTCTCACATTTCTAAGTACCCTGGGTGAGCTGACCCTCATTTTATTTCAGTGTCGTATACATACTGGCCAAGATGACTAAGACTCCTACCGCTCCACGTACTCGGCTCTAAGCGAGCATTTCAGGGATCTGTTGTAAGAATCTTCACTTGGACCTTGCACTCTGGTCAAATTCGCTCGTTGGCTAGAGCGCAAGCCTGACCTTTTCGGATAGAGATGACAACAAGGAGTATACCGCACCATCATGAGATAGAGGGGCGACGGTCCTACGTTACTGGTCAACCTTCTTCAACCTTCATTTCAAACCCATCATAAGTGGGATTCACACACTGACCAAGATGACTGAGACCAACATCCACTTTACACCAAACTGACACCTTTATACTAACATGTTAGGCCGCGCAGGTTGGTCGGCCAACAATGAATCAGCTCTAGCAAGAACGAAAAGAGGGCTAGTCCATCCATACTCTATCTTCCGATGTCTAACGACAGGGATGTACGCGTATCCCTGACATCCGCGCGCAGGTGGCGACATGAAGGATACTCGCCAAGATGACTAATACAGACTCCAACACCAACTCCAGTTCAACCATCTACCTCTCCATCTCTATCAGCGGGGCTACGACAGTCGTAAAGCCAATTCACCCTAAAGTGGCATTGGGTGTCGATGTCCCGTAGATCACATGGTCTACCTAGCTTACATCACCCATGCTAGGATCACGCCCGTAGTCCAGGATCACGGGTCTGATGCGTAACAAGCGAACCTTGAATAGACGGGACGCGTGGACTGCAACGCCGAAGAAATATCATCGCCGCCCAAGCCATCTCACTAAACTTACCAAAGAAATTCGCGCGAGAACAAACACGGGATGGGATGGGAATCGAACTGACAGTACGATATGCCGCACGAACTATAAGGAGGGATGTACGTCATAGATTCGTGGATCGATGAAGCTGGCAAGTGGGGGAGGGACTGAGCTCAGTATGTGATGCTGCTTTCTATGTCACAGCCTCCGAGCGAATACCTTCGAGTCGCGTGATCCCAAATATCTAGATACTCGATGCTAAGCAAGACGATCATCTCGGTCTTGAGATGGCCTATTGTTTCCACAAACGGCCCTTCACGAAATACCTCACGAAATCTTGTTGTATTCACTGAAACAATCTTTGCGCCAGATCCAAGAATGTTTTTTGCAGAACCAAGATGGAGTACGTACGCTCGAGCCTCAGATAGCAGTTATACGTCATGATACAACCGTTTCTATAGGGCCACGAGGCCACTATGTCTCTGTTCTCCGTTGCTGTTCCTCACGCAATGACCTTTAACAGGAGATCCTACAGTCTTCGCTCAGAAGGGCTAATTATATATCGAGTACATTCGAGTGTGAAACATCACTGGCATCTCGATATCATCTCGTTTCTATAGGGCTTCGTGGCCTCCAGCCACCGATCCCTTCTCGCGCGAGATCCTGCAGTGTTCGCTCAGAAAGAAGCATTACGTATAAAGTGGGCTCGAGCGTCAAACGTCAGTGGTATTCGCGATATAACCGTTCATATAGTAGCCACGAGGTTGTCATCCATCGGTCCTTTGTCCTCATCCCGCAGGATCGAAAACCTAAACTCCTTTTCAGCTATGCCCGGAACTCCCTAGGTAAACAACCCTTTATAGTACACCACCAAACAAAGCCATCACCTGAGGCTTAAACTCCTATCACGCCACAGCACACGCACGCCCGAAACTTCAAACAGCTGTCATAGCGTCCCAACCTTGACCTCACAGCCACCACTAACAGTATTAAACGTCATCTGACTCTTTCCATTCCCCTTCTTTGCCTCCACTTTATTACTCCCCGGTTTCTCTTCTTGGCGAATTAGTTCCAGATCCTTACCTTGCAAATGCAGCGCTCCATCGACCGAACTCCCGTCCAGATGCCCCTCCCATTCTTGGGGGTATGTCAAATTCATCGCTCCAGAGATACTCTTATGGTTCGCCGTGAGTCCATTCATCACGCTCCCCTTCGCTTTGTACGGCGCGATGATCTTCACACTCGTCTGTCCTGAGTTCGAGGACGTGAAGAGCGTGGAAGCGTAGTCACCGCTCTTGAATGGCATGATATCAACGGTGACGCCGCCGGCGACAGACGAGATCTCCGTTTTCGAGCCGTGGATGAAGGTCCCGTCGACTGAGCCAACCGTTGTGTCGATGGAGACTTGGTAGTCACGTTCCGGGATGCTCTTGCGCTCGAAGTCGGCGCGGATGCTACCCGCCACTGAGTTCGCGGTGAAGACGGCCGTTTTCGAACCCCCGTCTACTGCTTCCTTGGGCTCGACGTTGATATTTACTGAGCCACTCTCCGTGGTGATGGAGAGGAGGTCCAGCAAATCGTACTTCCCGCTGATTGAGCCGGAAATAGTTTGTAATCTCGTTTCGCGTGAGTTGATCGTCGCCGCGTCCAGCGTGCCTGTGGTGAGGGATATCGAAGTGCTGTTGGTCACGGAAAAGTCGACGCCAGGGTGAATCTGCATCCCTAGATGTACGGATGCGATATTGAAGTTTTCAAGTTTAGCGCCGATTGCCATGTATATGACGACTGAGATCCCGAGACACGCTGTGCTGCCGGCTTGCACGCTGTTGAGGCCGTCTGCTGTCCTTGTGTCCCCGATGCTGAGGCCTGTCGCAGACGATGCATACTTGATGCTGTTCGCATCGATGGAGTCGGATACAGCATAAGACATCTTCGCTTGGATAGTACCAGCAGCTTGATCGGAGGGCGCTGGCGCGACGTGGATCCAGCCTGATATGTGCTTGTATGGCCCGTCGATTTGATGCACGTTCTCGTTTATGTTGAATTCTGACGGCGTGCCGTAGGTAAACAACTCACTTCTAGTGTTGTAGTTCTTTCCGCAGCGGGAGGGCCAGCGGATGGGATAGCTTTTCTGAGGGAGCGATGAAGTGATGGGCTGTGCGGGGACTTTGATGGGTGTCACTGTCTGTCATTTCATCAGCATTCTATCCACACAAAACTTAGGAAGGGAAAACATACCGCTTTATTCTGGTTTGTGACAGCCGCCACTATCGCTGCAAAAACGATGAGGAATAGAATCGCCCCAATCCACTTCAGCATCCTCTTCCGCGAGCAATGCTCTCTAAGACTCCTCCTTCTCCCGGACGACGCCCCCTTAAAAAAGCCCTGCTCGTCATCCCCCCGCGACCTTCCATCAAAACTCAATAATCTTGCTCCTTCATCCCCACTAGCTCGTGCATTCCACGGATTCGGCGTCGTAGCCTCAAGGTACGAGGGTGGCGGCGCCTGGCCTACGAAAGATTCTAGTAGCGGAGATGTGTCTGTACTCCGAGGAGACGATATGTGGATTTTGGGCTTGGAGCCCGAGTTCGCAGCCGCTGTATCAATGTACATTTCCTGTAGATGCGAGGGCGTGCGGTTGAAGTAGCCGTCTGTGGGGGTAGACAGAGGATCGGAATTAGAAGAGAGGAAGGAAGCCGTGTCTAAGGAGGGATACGGAGTTATGATGGCGGGTTGTTATATTTTTGCCTTATCCCTTGAAGTACAGGCGAGGCTGGGCTGGGACAATTGTTTCGGGCGTTGGAACAGTGCGTGTTTTATCTCTTGCTTGGCCGTCTGCAACATTCAGCATCGAGGAATTGGCATATCACGTCCATTCGAATTCATAACCTCCAATTTTACATTTTGGATAGGGAAAGGAGTTTGCGCGTCGTGCACATAGGCAACCATTGAGAATTGCTGCTCAATTGGCTGTGAGATGCAAAGAGATGTATAGTTGTGCAGATTAGGACTAAAGTTGCCAAGAGAACAAGAGCCATGGCTGTTTTAAGCAGTAAGGCAACGTCAGACGATGAGGAGGCTAGCCGTAGTTGGAAGGTGACAGGGCGCCGATCAGTGGGGGAACGAGCTCCCCACTGAACACCACGGGTTGGAGTGAGTTTTATCAGATGTCGAATCTTGTATAGCTGCCATCTCCTACTAAACTACACAGAACTTAGCACTGCATAGTCGCTGGAAAATTTACAGATCACTGAGAACCAATGGGTTTGAGGCAACATTATCAAGTGATTCGTACCAAAGGATGAGTTGGTAAAAGCGATATGATATGTATCGTCATTGCAAACAAGCCGAACATAGAAACCGACCAGATATGAGTCTAATACCGGTAATCTATTGAAATACGACAGCTGGAGAGCTGTAATCGAGATTTCAGTCTTATTCTCGATCTATGACCCGATGGGTATCGAAATGAATGCAGATGCTTCCCAAACGCCGGATATGAAAAAATTAGTGCAAGAATATGAGCATGAGCTAATGCACGCTTGCTGTAGATTAAATAAGTCACCAAGATGCCATGCACAGCGCGTATGACTCTATAGTCCATAGACAAAAGTAAGTCTCTCGTCGCCCTCACGCCCTCGCTCCCCACTCTCTTCCAACCACTCAGCCCACTTCCTCGTCCCCGGCCATCTCTTCAGCAAATCTGCAATAAATCCGATTACCCTGTGTCTGTCTTTCAAGGGCCCCTGACCCCTGACTTTCTCTTTCTCGATATCCTCATCGTCCCACCCAGCAACCAGCGCCCTCCTTCTCTCATTCTCGTTCTTGAGATTCCTCCATAGAAGCATGTACCCTGCCGCAGCTGCAGCAACACAGATCAGCGTCCACCAGAATGGGGTGATGTACCCCTCATCAGCGTACTTCGGCTGGAAGAGCAGGGCACTGAAAAGGCCGGCGAGATTGCCCCAGCCGTTGATGCCGAGGAGCAGTGCACGTTTTCCAGGGGATGGAGTATTACCGGAAATCCAGGCCACGGTCAGTGGAGACGCAATGAATGTGCCCGAAAGGAGCACATTGAGGGCGAAGTAGCGCGGGATAGCCCAGCCTCTTGATGTGGGGAGAACTACTACGAGTGTCAGGCCAATAAGTAGAAGTACGAGCCCGGCGAGAATTGGCTTGATTCGTAATTGGTGGCGGTCACTGTAACTGGCAAAGAAATAAAGCGTCACTGCGCCGCAGATGTACGGAGGTGCAGTCAGGAGGTTGACCAGCGCTGGATTCGGCATTTTGGTAAGCGGGGCGAGGACAAGCGGGAGAAAGACGGAGAATGCATAGACGGGAATGGCAGAAAGGATGTTACAGACCAAGATATGCCAGATCTTGGGGGATAGGAAGGCGGAGATGATGTCGTGCGGTGTCAGGCCGCGGTCGTCGGTGACGGCTGGTCTGGCGGACGAGGAGCGGGAGGGCTGCGATGAAGGCAACAGCCCATGCGATTCTTCGTCGTATTCGCGCTCCTCGTCGTTCTCACTGCGGGCGCGAGTGTAGGTTGCCGATTCAATCTGTGATGTACGATCCCGGATGATGCGCTCGGAAGCATATCTCCGTTCTTCTGGCGTCAGAAACCAGGCTGTTTCTGCACTATGCGGAAGCCAAAAATACCCCGTGGCTGCAACAGCAATGGTTAACATCCCCTCGAGCAGGAACAGAACCTGCCAGGACTGCCATTCCTTCCTGGACTCGGAATTTTCTTTGCCTCCATGGTCGTGCACCCCTCCCGGGAACTTCGAGAACACGACGTAGCTGAGAACTCCTCCTAAAGCTCCCCCCACGGCAGCCTGTCCGTAGAACAGGCTCAGACGTCGACCGAATTCGAAGCGCGTGTAGAAGAGTGAGAGGTACGACACGGTGACGGGATAGAACCCAGCTTCGAGGGAGCCGATAATGATGCGGAGCGTGTAGAGCTGCCACCTCGCCGTCACCCATACGTGGAGTGCTGTCGATATTCCCCAGAGCAGCATGCAGCTCGGAACCCAAGCTACCATGCCATACCTCCGACCGAGTGCAGCCCCTGCGGGCTGCAGGGCAACGAAGAAGGCGAAGAAGAGAGCGACAGCGGTGTTCAGGTCTCCTTTCTGCAGACCGATGTCTGTGGTAAAGTGTGCGGACTCGGCATTTCCAATCTACACCCATGTGGAGTCAGCGGAGCACGTCGGGGGAGCTGGGGGCAGCCTACGTTGGATTTGTCGAGCGAGTTGAACAGGAACAGCAGCGCAAGAAACGGCAAGAGAAGGAAATCGAGCTTTCGAAGCGTCCGCTTGTGCAGCTCGGCATCGTATCGTGGAGATGCGGACACGTCGTCAGGCGGCATGGCTGAGGAGCCTGGGGCGAGTTCGAACTGCTGCATATCCCAAAGGCTGGCAGCCGCCAAGAGTGGAGGCTATCACGCGGCAGGATGCGTGCCCGAAGATAGCTGATCGACCCACATGCCGATCGAAGGAGCACAACGCATCAAAATGAGAATTGCATGGCTTCTCTCGTACCAGAGCGCGTTGTTTGGTGTCGTATTTGCTTATTCAGACGCTGATGACGTTCCGTCTCCTGGGCTGAGATATGCTCCCGAAAGAGACAAGCGCAACGTTGAGAAGCGCTTCCACCTCACTACAATATCCCATCCATTCTTCTTATCCTGGTGCCACTGCGGCACAAGCGGCTCCGGCCATGACGTACCCCTTGTCTCCATATCGCTTCAATGTGTGCTCGACGAACGCTTTTTGCCGCTTCCCAGAAGAGTATAAAAACTGGCTTGATATAAAGCTGCGACAAAATACGATGCTAGACTCCGGAGAGAGAAAGGATTGACATGCGTTGCACAGTATACGATGAATCCGACAACCTGACCAGCCAGCTGTGGAGTCACAGGTAGACCGGAAGTCCGTCGTGCTCTTTATCCCACGCAAAGGGCATCTCAAGAATGAGCGTTCGATATTAAATCGACACATCGGAAGGTCCTCGATATGCGCCAACATGCCGCTGCAGGCACAAGAATAGTCGAGCAGGCATCCACCCGTCTCACTCTCTTGCCTCTCAGCCAACAGTGCTCCCATCAACCTCGCCGTTCTCGCGCGAATGCATCTCAATAGGGAAGGAACCCATCAAATTCACACCGTCCCCGCACCCCTCTATCATTCTCCTCGGCATCTTGTGCTTGGATCACCTTCGGACCACGCCAATTGCGGAAGCTGGAGTGAATAGGTTCGCCTAACACCGACGATCCCTGAAAGCCGGAAAATACCCACACGCCAATCACACCCCGCATCCGAGCCATGTCTGCTCAACTCATGAAGTGAGGGGCAGCCCATCTCGGAGACTTCGCATCGTCAGTCCTAGGATTTTGTTTCAATCCTGGCTTTTTTGTTTTTGGTTACGAGATGGCAGCGGGCGGAGACGACGAATTGAGTCCCGGACTCGCGGCCTCTGCCGGGTCATTTGAGACGCAGATGCAGGGACGCTCTGGAGATCAGATTTGGGAGGATGCCCGATCAAAGAGATAGAGAGAGGGAGAGATATAAAAGAGGAGGATTCGGCGTAGAAGGATTCCCGGTGGACAGAGCATCTCTACTTGCCATTCCAGTGAGAAAGACAGAAAGCCTCCGCTAGGAAACCTTCCCCGCACCGCTCCCTCCACCATCATCATGAAGTCCGTTCTCGTCACCGTCTTGGGCCTTGTCTCCCTTACCGTCGCGGCCGTCCTCCCTCGTCAAGAGACCGACATCGCTGCAACAGACCGCCTCCTCTTCAGCACCTCCATCTCTGCCTTTGAAGCTGCCCGCAATGCCCAAAACCCGCCCACCCTGGACTGGTCTTCTGATGGCTGCTCCGATTCTCCCGACAACCCATTCGGCTTCAATTTCCTGCAATCATGCCACCGCCACGACTTCGGGTACCGCAACTACAAGAAGCAGAGCCGGTTCACCGACGCCGCAAAGGCAAAGATTGATAGCAACTTCAAGACGGACATGTACAACCAGTGCAACACGGAGGGTAACGCGTTTGAGGTCGCGGCATGCAAGGGTGTGGCGGACGTGTACTATGAGGCGGTCAAGGAGTTTGGGTCCAAGCGGGCCGTAGAGTTCATGGAGAAGGAAAAGAGGGATGCCATAGAGGTGGAAGGATAGAAATCCAAAGGAAAGAGGAATGGAGATAAATGAGAAATGAATGCATAATCTGGACACCCAATGCTATTGGATCCGTGTACGAAAATTGGGGTGCTATATGATGATCTCCAAGGGCTTGTTACTGTAGGCCATGCTGGATGCTTGACGAATGCGAATGCGTGATGATGCTGTCTGAGTTTGGGAAGGTGTTGAGCCCAAAGGGGACTAGCTGTAACGGTTTTTGCACATGGAGCCATGCGTGAACGTGGCGAACACAGTTGAATCCCAGGAACCCCGTTAAGCTCAACCACTGCGGTGGAACTGCGATCCTTCTTAACAGTGAAGTTTCGCTGAGACATCCGCCTCACTGTGTCCTCCTGTTGCTGCCCCAGCTTTGGAGACCCAGGCGCTTTTGCATCAATTTCGTGGAGATGAGGGCGGTGGCACTTTTCCTTTTTGACTCTCCGTATGCACCCCAATGCCCACTTTTACCCTTAGCTGGCGAATGGCAGGTCGCCGCGTCCTCGTGCATTCTGCTGACTCGAAGTCGCGCTCTATCACTCGCCAGAGCAAAAAGCAAGTGCGTCGCTCTCGATCGACGACGGGCAAAAGTCGAGCACGCGTGTGACGGCGCTCGCGTCTCGCAGGCAACACCCTCTCCTTCTCCTCCACCAGATTCGAGCAGCACAACGGCGGCGGCGACAAATCAGGGCTGCAAACGGCATCCAGAGGCTGTGATTGCTCTGGGACCCCAAGCTATCAGCGCGTTACGGTCCCAGGGTTGTGTAACTGTGGCCAGCGGACCGTTCCCGCAACCTTTCCTATTCCGGACGTAAACACATCTGCAAAACAAATCCGCCGAAGCTCCGCTCCACTCAACACGAAATCTTTACCCGTACACCACCCACCGTCGCTCATCAACTGAAACCGCCCCCTTTCCCCTCAATCCGCCGCACATTTTATTCTTCGCGCAAAAAAACCCCCCAATTGACCAACACCGCCCCGGCACAAAAACTCGCCCATCGCTGCGCCTATGCCCCCCCAACGCACGAGCGCCACCTGCAACGCAACGCAGTCCTACGTCCCATCATAAATAGGACCCCGCCCTGCCGATCCTCGAACCTAGTCTCGCACACCCTCCCAAACCCGCTGAGTGTGCCTCGAGGGGCCTCCTACACCTCCCCCCGATATGGACGGCCCTCCTCCGCCTCCGCCCCCTCACGGCACCAATCCGAAATCCACAGGAGGCAGCGGCGGCCTACCAGCGGGAAACTATGACATCTTCATTATACCTCCGCACTCGGCGGGCGGCGGATTCCTGTACCTGCCCTCGCTGTCGGTCCAGCGCAACAGCTTCATGGCGGGCGTTGCCAGCACCATCGCTGCCATTGCCATATGGAAGATCATAGAACCCACGGTCAAACAATGGTTTGTCCTTGTCAGTACGAGCGTGTCATCCGGCGGCAATGGTGTCATCCTTCTCGTGGTTGTCGTCGGCGTTGTTGGCTGGGCAGTTGGTCAGATCAATGTGAGCGGTGCAGGTCGAGGTGGGAATGGACCCAACAATGGACCAGGAGGCGCACCACCTGGAGCGGGCGCTGGAGCGGGCTATCAGGGCCAGTCGATGCCTAATGGTGGCTTCCCCGGAGCTGGAGCCCCACCGCCGCAAGGCACTGCAGGGGGCGGCTGGCAGGGAGGTGGAGGGGGACATCGACACCAGCAACACCAACACGGCGCACCACCCCCACCCCCTCCACATGATGACGAGTCATCGTGGGGTGGATCGCAGCCTGACCCATCCGCCCGCGAAGAGGAACGCCGGCGAGAGGAGGAGCGTAAGAGAGAAGAGAAACGTAAGCAAGAGGCAGAGCGTAAACGAGAGGAGGAACGCAAGCGAGAAGAGGAACGCAAGCGAGAAGAAGAACGCAAGAGAGAGGACGAACGCAAACGGGAGGACGAACGCAGGAGAGAGGAAGAGCGCAAGAGACAGGAAGACATCAAACGAGAGCAAGAGCGTAAGCGTGAGGAGGAACGCAAGCGAGAAGAAGAGGCCCAAAGGCGGAAAGTAGAGGCACAGAAAGCTAAAGAGGAAGCGGACAGGCACGCTCGGGCGAAAGCAGAGAAGGAGAAGTGGGAGAAGATGCGTGCCCGAGAACGGGAGCAACGGGAACGAGAGGCCCGCGAGCGCATCGCCAAGGAGAAACTACAGAAGGAGAAGGAAGCCCGGGAGAAGGAGGCACGGGAACGCGAGGCACGGGAAGCCGAGACCCGGGCCAGGATTGAAAGGGAGATCCGCGAGAAGCTGGAGGCTGAACTGAAGATCAAGGCAGCCGAAGAAGCGGCAAGGAAGGCCGCAGCTGACAAAGCCGCAGCAGAGGCGAAAGCTGCGAGAGAGAAGGAGGAGGCCAGAGCTGCTAAAGAAAAGGCAGAAGCAGAAGCTAAAGCCGCGAAAGATAAAGCAGACCGAGAGGCTAAAGCTGCGCAAGAAAAGGCCGAGATGGAAGCCAAAGCCGCCAAAGCAAAAGCAGACGCAGATCGTGCAGAGCGCCTCAAAGCAGCCCGAGAACGCGCTACCAAAGACCGCGAAGCCCGCCTCAAGGCTGAAGCAGAGAAGTTGCGAACACCGCCTGTTCTTGATACCGGACGCCGATCGACAACATATGGAGGCATTGGAGGAGGAGAGCGTCTTGATCCCTATGCCGGCGCCAGAAGTCCACCTCCGGCATCCGTCACCTCGACTCACTCTTCTCCGATCAAAGCAACTCTTTCTCCGAAGAAGCAATACGAGAAGCCGTCCGCGAAATCGTACGTCGGTACCGAGGACCAACATTCCTTCCGCCCATACGACACAGATCCCAGACGGCCACCAAAACCCCCATCTCACGCCTCTTCCTACACTGCGTCTTCGTACGCCCCGTCACAGAGCACCGCAAGGACGACCCCCCCTGGATCACAGCGTGGCCCGTATTCCACCGCCGATCCCGACAAGATTCAGATCCTGGCGGTATTCCTCTTCAACGACCTGTTTCCCAAGCCAGTCGCGCAGCTTGTTGCAGGTATCGGCAACGTGACGGACGGTCTCATTCTCAAGATCACCACCGAGGGTCTCTTCATCGACGACGACGTGCGGAACGTGCCCCAGCGCGAGTGGGACATCAAGGCCTGGACGATGAAGTCTGTCGAGGTAAGTCACCATCTCTACACTACGAAATGATAGGGGTGGATTGCTAACGATATAATAGAGCGGTCAAAGCCAAAAAACAGGCCGACACCTCCTCCGCGCCTCGATCCGCGACGCCGACGGCAAGAAATACGTCTTCGTCATTGATGACGAAGAGAGCTGGAAAGTGGCAATTGGACTCCAGCGTCTGAGGACGGGAAGTCTAGTCCGGAGCATGGGGAACAATATGATGCCGGCAAACGAGGTGGCGCGCGTATTCAACGCATTGCCGCCAATGCCGTAGATGGAGAAAGTGGAGGAGAGGAGAGGAGAGGAGAGATGTTGTGTTGATCGTGGGACTGGAATGCTCGCTTCCTCAAATGAGCTGCATTCCACCCTACATTCCTCCACCTCCACAAACCTCGAAAACGAGCAAAACAGAAACGGAAAAAAAAAAGCGATCAGTGTCTGATCCGTTTGAGCGATAGCGAGCAATTCCCCCGCCCCCCTCCCCTATTTGCGAATAAATCGAGTCGAGTGAGCGACTGGACCGATTAGATAATCCCTCTTTAGAGCGTCTATGAGTCTGGCATCTGGCATCAGCGATGGCGTTGGCTTCTTTGTGTTGCGTTGCTTTTTATATGTACAGGGCCGCCGGTCCCGCTATCTACCGTGCTTTTCGTTCTATATATAAAGTGGCATGTGTGGTGTGGTGGTTGTGTGCATAGTAGTTTGGCGTGGAATAGGGCGTTTACATAAGTGGGAATACGACGTTATACTTTTGATTGAGTTCCACATGTTGGCGAGGTTGTGATGTTGATTAAAGATTAAAGAATTGCTGCCATAGTGCGATACTTTGATGGTGGCAGAGCGTGGTATGTGAGTTCCAACGTCACGTAGGCTTCTAGCTGTCGACCAGAAAGTAAGAAAGCGTAGCCAGTTGCCGCAAGAGGTGAGAAATTTGCCGCAGTGTCGTATTTATTTAATACTAGGCACGAAGCCTCCAATCTGAAATCGAAGAGTAATAGGATTTGCACCATAAACCACCAATGGGAGTCCATAACACCACTACAGGCTGACACATACCTCCCTCATCACTGCTCTCCTAATGCAAGTCTCCCATCCCAGTCGTAGAACCGTAGCCATACCCGGCGCCTTCTCGACATTTCACCGACCAAGACAATGAAGGGTGGGAACGGCCTCTAGCCAGTGAGTCAATTGAGCGTTGAATGAGAAGGGCGAGGCTCATACCCGCACTACCCGAGCACAACACGAATGCTATTGAACGCCTCAATATCCGAGCACGCATCGTCAAGCGGCTGCAGCGTCCACCCGCCGCTGCAATTCTGGCTCTGGAAGACATGAACTATTGACTTGTCAGCACGCTTCACCTAACCCCCCCGCCTTTTGCCACTTCTTACTTACGAGAATTATACTTCAACGCCCTCTCATCGTGCGAAAGCACACGCAGATAGTGTCCGGGAAGGAACCAGCAGTCGGTATTGGCGAGGGAGAGTATGTTTGGGTCTGGTGCGGAGCATTCGTCGCCGTTGTAGATCTGGATGCTTACTAACTCGCCGTAGACAGAGGTGGGTGTGGGAGCTGTGGCGCAGAGACCAAGAACGGTGAGGAGCGTAAAGATATACGTGAGCGTGTTGACTATTGTAGGCAGGATTGACATGCTGTGAAGAAAGGTGTGAATTGTAGATTGGGAATTAAAGTTGGAGTGAGAGAGGTGGAGGAGGATGGTGATGATGAGAATATGTGAGAGTTGTGGAAGTTGATGAGCACGTTTAGTACCCAGTATGAGGTTGAGGAAAGTGCGAACGCCCGCATGTAAGCGTCTGCTCCGCCGACATCTTAAAGTAAACAGCATATACATTGCACCTTTCAGAGCTATTTCGGGGAAACAAATCGAACATATCACCTGTTGCGACAGCAAAGGACGTCATTGGCGCCGGGGGTGTGGGATATCATCAATTTCATATTGCTCTAATCCATGCATGGCTGCGGATGAATTCTCACGCTACACCCGCTCATGCTCCTGCACTGGTTTTGCACCTGAACATCAACTATTAGTTAACGGACTTCCAAAAAAAAAAGATAGCAGTTACTTACCAAGAACCCATCCAAGACCACTAGCTAGCCCTCCCGTAACAGCGCTGGCGACCATATCCCTCTTCCTCACCCTGTCCTCGGCGCCACTAGCACTTCCAGCATCGCTCAAATCCATCGACACACGACTTGAAGCAGGGGCGGTGTCCCGCACCGCTGTTCCCTGCGTCCCCGATGTTGCCCTGAGCGGAAATGCGCTCTTAGAAAATGCAGCTGCAGCCCCACGCGCTACATCAAACAGACCCATTGGCGCCTCTTCCACCGCGCCTCTCCCGACTTCCCTTCTTGGCTGCACCGCAACTGTCTCGTTGGCAAACGAGCCGGGAACTTTTCGATCTGCAAGATCGTTGAACCGCTCCTCTGCTTCTGTCTCTTCGGCTAGTAGTGCATTCATCTCAGCCTCGCACTGCTGCCAAACGGCTAATACTTCCTCAAGATGAGAGGGTGGCGTGAGAAGAAGGGCGTGTGAGAGAAGTTCCATGCGCTGCTCAAGTCTTCGAAGGCCAGGACGTGCGGTCGAGCCGGACCAGGACGTTGAAGGGGAAGAGTGGTATCGACCAGCAAGGAGCGCTGCCCGCCAAGAGAAGTCCTCTGTATCGTTTCCCTCTCTGGAATAAATAGAGCCAAAGGAACCTCGCTTGGATGAGGTTGATACATCCTGAGAGACGGTTGGGGATACATGAGGGGCTGATAATCGGTTGACCACATATGAGTAAGCCGTCTCAAAATCGTCTTCTTCGAGCGCAGCCTCAATGGCCATGCCGGTTACTCGACGCTCGGCGGCGGCTTTCTTCTTTTCCATACCGGATGGGTCTAGTTGCGAGGATTCGGGTTCATCGTCCATAAGCGTTGATGGCATGGAAATAACTAGGTTCTGCCCAATAGAAATCAGATCATCTAGGTGGGTGTAGCTGCGACTGTTCTGGGACAGCAGTTTGCGGAGTAATGAGAGTGGATCAGCGCTGACCCTGATATTGACTGGCTGGAACGGGACACCATGTTGCAAAATCAATGTATAGAAGGACATGGAGTGGGTGGCGGCGAGAAGAGCTTTTGTGCGCTGGAAGCGTGTTGAAGACGGAAAGTACGGACTGAAAGTCGCGACAATCTCCGATGCCTTCTTCATCCCTCCTCTTGTGCGGTTACCGTTGCTCGCGTTATCGTAATGATGCATGGCCGATTCCAAAACTATCTTCTGTACGTCGGGCATAGATAATGGAGGCTGGCTAGATGGTGTGGTAATGTAGATCTGCATTGCAAGCGCATAGTGGCTGCTTTCGAGGAGAGCCTTCAGGATCTCGGCCTCGATCGTTTTGTGCTCGAGTCTGCCTAAGATTCCTTGTCCATGGCGATCCCCATCGTGGCTGCTTGTTCCCCACCCCCACAGCCATACTATCTGCAATCTGACTTCCTTCCACTGCTCGCCGTCCTTCTTCGACCCGCTGCTGAGGGTATGGAGTATCTTGTGGAGCAATGATAACTGTTCGGCGTACTCGTCGCGAAGGTATAGCCTTGCCACGTCCTTCACCGAGATGGGATACTGCAAGCGGGAAAGAAGACTCGCGGAGAAAAGAAATAGCTCCAGGAGGCGAATGGCCCTCCGATCGGGCTGGGTAATGGCATTGTCAGGTCGAAGAATGTGTTCTTGCTGAAGAACGGTAGTGGTGTGCTCCTGCAGAATTGGAGACTTGAGATCATATGACGGTAATGATTCGATGCCACTGTTCAAATCCTGTGGTGGCTCGAGACTGAGGAGGTTTGCGAGTCTGACAAGTAATGAATGTGCAGCCTGCAAAGTGTCCGGCCCAGACTTGTCGACCAGGTACAGGCACGCCAGTGCGGTCTGTGCATATCTGAGTTCTAGGCGGCGCTGGTGGTCTTCATCGATGTAGATGTGGCCTTCATTATATCCTCCCAAGTCAAGATCATCGGGACCATCCCATTCGGCAATGGCAGAAGCAACCAGAGGGAAGTCCTCCTTGGACGTCTGCGCCAGCCAGTCAAACAAACATTCCCAATCATCCAGCTCAGATGTCTCAAGTGTATGTTGGTCGATGGACGCCCTTCGATCTTCAACGGAGAGTTTCCGCCGTTTGCGCTCACCCGCCCCGCACATCCAGGGCCCTACTACGCCTCGCAAATCTCGTGCAGCATTGTGTGTATTCAGGCTGCCGCCGCCGCGCGTCTGTCTTAGGTATGATAGCTGGGATTCTACCGCCCGTCTTCCTCGCAGTTGCGTAAAGGTATCGAGTGAGGGCGTGGTGCTCTGAGGATAGTATTCGTAGCCGAGACGGAGAAGGGGCAGTACGGTCGCAATGAACCACGTTCGGAGGTGCTCCGAGTGATTCAGAAATGGGACCACGAGAGGCGGGACAAGATCGAGAAGGCCCGTGTCGGTGTCGATGCGATGCGCGCGGTGGATCAAGAACAAGGTGACCGGGTCCAGCTCAGAGTCAGTCTCGTAGAGGGAATGCGCAAGCGGTAGCAGCTCTAATTTCCGTCTTTTCTTTCGCGCCTGGGAGTGGGAGAGGTCTTGTACAAAGGAGATGTCTAGGGCGTCATCTCCCGAGCTTCGCGAGTCGGTTACCAGCTCGTGGAGGTACTGGCCGAGCTGAGACGGGTCCGCGATTTCTGGAAGATAGGTCAAGAGTATTCGTAGGATTAGTTCAAGCTCAAAGTCTTCCTTTCTGAGCGTTGTCAATGCCCGCAGTGCGCCGAGATTCGACTCCGTGGCATAATGCACAGCTAGAAGGATGCAATGCGGTGTGGAAAGTTTTTGGAGAGCCTGGAGCTCCGTCATTGCGCTTCCCATGCGTGGAGGTCTTCTATGGGACCCAGAAGGCTCGTTGGGGCATGGTGGTTGGGTTTGTTGAAGAGGACACAATCCTAAAGATGGATGGAGAATTGCCATCGTCGCGCTAGTTATGTAAGCGATGCCCGACGTCACTGCCCGAGCTCAAAACTCAAGCTCAACTTCAGCCCACAACGCCTTACCATATCTTCAGCTCGAATGTGGAGCTTTAGTATTATCCCTCGCCTTGGAGCCGAAGTGTGAAAAATTACAACCTCACAAGAACCGTGTGAAGAAAAAAGTTCGCACGCAGTGGTCTAGATTCGGGCATATTTTGACCTGTCCATATTGCAAACTATCGGGTGCTATCCACTGCTCTTCATCTCCTTAGTCGACTGCTAGGTGGGTAATGACCCAGAATTCAGCTGCAAAAGCTCTCGTCATGCACAGCTCATTCCTTTCTACTTTGTAACAACCGTATCGAGAAGCACCAACGCCGTTTCCATGCTCATGTACGTGTATAGGCTGCCACGACTCTTGAACCCAAGCCCAAACAAAAGCATGTACCTTCAAACCGTCCTATAGTCCCTTCATCTCACCCCCAACCTCCTGCTCTAGCATTACCTTCACTGTTCAATTTATTTCACAATCTGCCCAGTCTATCCCGGCATACTTATCGAATGTGCCCAATTACACTTTCTCATATTGATTCGTGTCCGCTTGGAGATTGCTGGCACTATCGAGCTTCGCGTGTGTCGGCTCCGGCGCTGTGAGGGTTTCGTCCGTCGTGCTCCCGTTCTCAATCGGCTTCTCTGAGGTCTCGTCGCGGGTGCGTGCGCGCTTACTTCTCGGGCCGTAGGCATCGATATACGCAATCGAGCGCCAGAGGAGAACCGTACTACACCAACCAAACATCAGCGCTGCATCCTATACGCTTAAGCATCACCAGATGAGTAGCCAACACGTACCTCGCAAACGTAGCCACCATCCCCGGCCACTCAAAAACCACACTCGCAATCGCCCTTCCATTATCCCTATACTGGAGCGGACTCCCGCCATATTCAGCCAACAATCTCTGCGCCTCGGCAGCATTCGTGCCTGTCACATACGCGCTGTTCCTCGCTACGATGACGGTGATCGCCAGCGCCGACGACAGCGTGAACATGCACGCCAGCACCGAACAGATCTTCCACGCCAGTTTTACGCTGGGAGACTCATGCCGCTCGGGCCAGAACAGATCAAAGAAGAATGCGGACCCGAAAATGGTCGCGACATATATGCCGACGAAGACGTTATAGCTGGCGATGCCGATGAAGTCGTTGTTGTGGACGGTGACGTTAGGATTTAGGTTGGAGACGAATTCTTGCTGGTCGACGTAATCTATGCATCAAGTAAATATCAGCCCACTATGTATACGATGAAGGTGGGGGATGTGGAGGGTTGGGGCCATTACCAGAAAGGGCAGCCGTCCCTAGACTCTCGCTCACAACGCAGCATATCATGGCGATCTGATAGACAATGAACTTTGTTCGGCGCCGATGGTACTCCGTATTCCACATGTAACTGTTGCCGAACTTGCTCCATTGCATTTCGCGCAGGTCTAAGCCCCATATTATCGCCATCTCGTATATCGAGAATACGTATTGTGGTGTTAGGATTGGCCGGAAGTATGTCTCGTGATGCCGGTGTGGGTATATAGGGCTCGCCGACCGGAAACGCAAAGATGTCTTGCAGGTGGAGGGGACGGATGCGCCTTCTTGTGTTTGAGGAAGCTCTGGAATGTGCCTGTGCAGCCTTTCGCTCTTTTCAAAAAATAACCAAAAGAACCAAATCAGATCATGGGCGCCTCAGACTTTTTCATCTTCTCCTCCCACGACAGGGCCTCCCCGGAAGTTGATCACCTCATACTCTATCCCAACCACACATCAGTTTATCCCCTCGGATCTAGCATTTATCAGCGCCATGGCTGATCCGAACAAAGCCGGCGCCACGCGCCTGGCAAATCAGGGTCTGCGAAGCTTGTCTATTATTCGTCGTGCTCATGTTCGCCGCACGCGATTCGAGATGTGGTCGAGATGTGACGTCAGAGCGCCCCGCCGAGCGAGTGCGAGCCAAGTGCGAGCGGCGCATCAACATGCGCCGAGCGACTGGCTGCTTACTCACATTTATGTGAATAAGGAGAGTGCTACTGTATATGGATTGCGCGCATATTGGATGGAAGCAAATTCATTTTGTCAGTAGCACAGCATACCGCTCAGTCATGTTCTCATATCATCTGATCTCGCCTTACCGATAGTTTGTAGGTGGTAAGCTTTGGGGCCAGGCCTAGAAAGCTTGGGATGCTTAGTGGAGCTTGACGATTCCGGCGCAGGGGCTCAAAATTACCCATGCACGGAGAGGATGAGGAAAATGTATTCTTTGGAACGCTATGTAGGTAGGCTGGTATCTTAGAACGCTGGCAATCTCTCCTGTGTATTTCATCTCATTCCCGACTTGATCAGTCCCAAATTACGAAAACTCCTGCTTCCAATATATCCAGTGCCCGAGAAACGTCCTGCAATGTGAACCCCATATGACGTCGAGAAGATAGAATAGGTCCTGATCAGAAGCGCATGCTTCTGTGTCTTAATTTCGCCTTCGCTCAAATTTCCGTGTCCGAATCAGTGTCCCCCACCCAGGTCCACCACCCCGCGCAAATCACAGTAGCCAAGATCCACACGCCAGCATATCCCACTCCGCCAACCACGTCTGCGCCTTGGAGAGTCAGAGTGCGCTGGACGGTATTCGCGAGCAGAAACGCAGACAAGACGGAGGTCTGGCGGATCAGTGTCCTGGTGCGCCTGCTGAAAAACCACACATTCTGCTTGAGCGTCTCTGGCAAGGTCGCGGTAGCAGGATCAAATGGATGCACTGGCGTGGCAGAGCCGGTCGCGGCGCCAATCGAAGGGTTGAGCAGGAACGTCTTCGCGGCCATGCCTGCCACGAAGACTTTCCACGCGAGGGAGAGCGGTGTCTCGGCATGCGCGATTTCGAGCGTGGGAACATCAAAGTGGGTGATCAGGAATGGATTCAATACCCCACTCTTCTGAGCCGCCCATATCACGGTGACGTATACTCCGATGGCGAGAAGCGAGGTAGAGGTTTGCACCTGGAAGCTGTTGAGCAGGAATCGGTTGCGGAGCGGGGCGTTCGGGTCGTGGATCTTGGACTGCGGGCGCAAGAGGAACGTCGGGAGGGCGATCGAGATGACTTCGATGTGGATGAAGGCGGCGACCGTAGCGAGGGAGACGTCGTAGTACGTGGTCAAGAGGTACACGAACGGGGCATTCGTGACCAGGGTGAGGGCGCCAATATCAATATCTGGTAGACAGAGGGGTCAGGAAATGGTCGCGCTCCGCACGTAGAGGGGCTTACAGTCGTAGTCCAGACTCCATCCCAGCCCGACGATGACGACCTTGTAGGCAAGATGCGCAAACGGGTGCAGCAAATTATCGTGCGTCTTGCTGATGGCCCCGAGCTCGTTGCCGAGAACGGGAGCGACGCCCGACCAGAGGGCCGTCTGCAAGCCCAGCGTGAGCACAAACAGAATCAGCACACGCAGAGGCCGCGGAAGCCTCGATCGCGGAGGCGCGCTGTGGGGGACGACAACAGGCGGCGCGCGGTTGACCATGGTCGATGGCGCCATGTCAGAAACGCGGTAGTAGAGAAGGTACAGTAGGAAAAACGGTAAGGAGTGGCGGAGTCGGCGCAGGAGAAAAAGAGGAGGATGCGCGCCTCAGAAGCTTGTGCTGTGGGAGCGCGAGGTTGGATGAAGCGGTTTGTTGTTTAGACGTCATGGCTGATCACTAAGGCTCTTTCCGCGGCAACGAGCCGGCGCACGGACCGCTCGTCGGTGTACCTGTCACGTGCGCGTCCATTCACTCCACCATCCATTCTTCATTCACTCTTGACTGTTCGGCTCCATGTTGATCTTCCCATCGACCCCAGAAATCTGTCCATCGCGATGCATTCCGCTCTCAGCCAATCCTACTGAACAAGCGAGCACAGAACCCCGAAACCCCCCTTCGCAGGCGGTCGACGCATGGGATTGATGTACGAATATACCAATTTAGCCGGATCTCGCTATAACGCCTTTTGCGCTCTTTACACCCTCACACCGCGTTGCGGTTTGTAGGACAGGCATACAAGCCCGCAGTAACCCAATCAATACATTTCCGAGATCTCTTGAGCAGTGTCGCTCTTTATCAGTCGCGCAATTCTCCCAAAGTTGACGTCAACCAGGATAAGTGGGGCAGACCCTTGCCCATCCCCCGCAACGTCTTCCAAAAACCCCTGCCAAAAATTAATTAAAATTCTCAGCTTCACGAGTTTACAGGAACCGCGGCACGGAATGAGATCAGAATCGGTAAATGGGCAGACGCTGGCTTGAGGTTCTTTAGGAGAGTGGGCAAGAGCAAGAGACGTGATAGGTGAAAAGTATGGCTTTCAAGGTTGGCTTAGGCATGGTGCCAATGGCATCACTGAAGAGGGAGGAAGAGCTGGGATGCGAGGATGCAAACTTCCGAGTCTATGGACTGGAGTGTTTATCGACCTTGTCCGCAAGCCAATTATAAAGTCTCCATACCTCTCACTAGAGTCTTGTTGTGTGGTCCTACTTTAGACGACAAGGCCAGCCAAGATGAGCAAGGAATTCAACGAGACGGAGAAGAAGGTGCCGAGTGAGCACGATCGCCCAGCTTCTTCCCAATTGACAGCGACTCGAATCGGACGCGAGAACCTCTCTGACGCACTTCCGCCTCACGAATCCTACGAAGGCAGACATCGGTATGACCCTGGCGCCACGTGGACGGTGGAGGAGGAGCGGAAAATCGTTAGGAAGACGGATTTCCTTCTGTTGGGCTGGCTTTGCGTTATGGTATGCTTTTTTTTTTCCCCTCAACTTCAAGATTTTCGTCTAACTTTGGCAGTTCTTCGGTCTGCAGCTCGATCGAGGCAACTTGTCAAATGCAACAGCCGATAACCTGCTAGCAGACTTGGGGCTTACAACAGACGACTACAACAACGGAACGACTATTCAGCTTCTTGCATTCTTGACAGCCGAGTTTCCAGTCCAGTTTCTCACCAAGCGATACGGGTTCAAGTATATCTTGCCCACCATGATGGTGCTTTGGAGCACAGTGTGTACGTCTCAGTCCCTTCTTCCTTCCTCGAACAGGCATTAACAATAACCAGCATGGGCCCAAGCATGGATGCACGACAGGACCACCTTCTACATCACCCGCGCTTTGATTGGCGCTTGCGAAGGTGGCTTCATCCCCGGCGTGATTCTCTTCGCGACCTACTTCTACAAGTCGAAAGAGCTATCAGTGCGTCTGGCATGCTTTTGGTCTACGATCAACGTCGCGAGAGTCATCTCCGCACTGCTTGCTGCGGGTATCTTAGAGATGCGAGGCGTAAAGGGCCACTCGGGGTGGTTTTGGCTGTTTCTTCTCGAAGGACTATTGACGTTCGTTATTGGGGCTATCGTGAGCATTTTTCCTTCTTTAGAATGAAGGGGGGAAACTGACATGACTGCAGAGCTTTTTCTACCTTCCATCCTCGCCGACCAACACCAAAGGCGTCCTATTCCGCAAGCCATGGTACACCGAAAGAGAGGAAGTCATAATGACGAACCGCATCCTCCGTGACGACCCAGCCAAAGGCCTCACCGCGCTCAAAGAACCCGCCACCTTCGCCGACATCAAAGCCGCATGGAGCGACTCCTCAATGTGGGGACTCTACTTCATCGGCCTCATTGCTTATATCCCGGCAAGCCCAGTTCAGGCCTACTTGACCCTTTCCTTGAAGCGCCTCGGCTTCTCGAGATTCGATTCCAATATGCTCACAATTCCCTCGGCTGTTCTGCAGATCATCACTATGTTGGGGCTGGCATATAGCAGTGAGTTCTTCAACGAACGGACTTTCCACTGTGTATTCGGCGAGTTCTGGATTCTACCGCTATTAGCGGCTCTGCTAACGATTCCGGATGGCGGGAGGGAGTGGTCTCGATTCTCGCTCATTACTCTGATTTCCGGCTGTAAGTTTTCTTCAACTCCAGTTCGCCATCGACAGACACTGAGCATTCTAGACCCCTACTTCCACCCCATCGTCTCGGCCTGGATATCCGAAAACACCTTTGACGTGAAAAAACGCGCCATCACAGCAGCAACCTACAACGTCATCGTGCAAATCGGGTCTCTGATCAGCTCGCAGATCTACCGCGCGTACGACGCACCGTACTACAAGCAAAGCAACACGGTCTTGATTTCTATCTGCGCGCTCTCTGTGGTGGTGTTTTTGGTGGAGAGAGAGTGGTTGAGGTTGCTGAATAGGAGGAAGGAGAAAGTGTGGGAGACCATGGGGAATGAGGAGAGGGTCGAGTATCAGAATGATACTATAGGAAGAGAGAAAGAGGGAAATAAGAGGTTGGATTTTAGGTTTAAGTATTGATGGGGGATTGGAGAGATTTGTGGTATGGGCTAGCATTCTCGTTCACAAAACATACTTCAATGAATCTCCATGGTGCTGTACAGCAAGTAGCCTGATTATTCGCGGCATACAAGGCCCGGTCAATAGCCGTAGGCAGATGAGATACTACCTAGAATTGAGCAAGACTTTTGTTGAGCAAGACTTTTGGACAGTGAACCTGCGTCGTGGTACTTGGAGAACGTTGCTTTCGTCGACACAGAGAGAGATAGAGAGGTGAGTACCAGGCCCCATGAAGTTGGTCGAGTCTGCATACGTTTTACAGTCCCTGTGAGCAAGTCCTTGAACGACTCCTGAAGTTTTGCTATTGAGCGATATCTATATTTTTCTCAATGGAGATGATCATGTATATATGGAGCCATTCGTATCGCATAGGGCAGCGCTTGTCGTGAGTGGTTTCCCTCGAGCACTGGTGGGAGTCTCTCTTCCTTTGCTGAGCCCGTGTACGTACAACAGCGCCCAGCGACTCAGGTACCGTTTGCGGTTCACCGTTGCAAGCTTCTCTACCTCTCTGTCTGCCATGAACAATAATACATTTAATCGAATGCACTTCGATCTACCTATCCGTCTATCTCTTTCGCCGATTCTTACCGGACCGTTTCACACTCTGTGTGAGCAGTTAACATACCCACCTCAGAGTACTTGCTCTTCCGTTAGAAGTCGAGGCCAGAGATTATCATTCTTTCTCAATTCGTCCATCCCACCGCCGCTTCGATCTCACCCCTTCGCACAATTCTCAAACAATTTCCAGATCTACAACCCACTATCACTCCACCCCATCCCATCCCCTTACCTTACACTAGCACGGGCAACAGCTTTCTACTCTTTTAGAACCCATAACGCCTAAGCGCACACACGTCCCATCATTCCACGCACGTTCCATCGGGGAGGAAGGGAAATGGACCCTCGACTTCGGACATTTGATATGTCACCGGGATGAGCACCGGTGCCATGTGTCAGGGAAAGCGTGCGAACGTGCGATGCATGCGTTCCTATGCCGTTGGAGCAGACGAAGGAAATGTTTCTAGCACCGCGTGGCTGTGGCGTGCGATGACTCCTCAACCGACGACTCTCATCATGCGATATGATGAGACGCGGCGCGGTGCGAGGCGAAGGGAACGGTTGCCGGAAACCGTTGAACTTGGACCCACGTTGATGCTGATGCGTTGCAGACGTCCAGGAACCGAACAACAATGAGTTAGAGTTTGTAGCGCATGGCAATCGAGTCAAGTTCGCTTTTGCGCATGAGGAATTTGATCGAGGTCGAACGACTTTCAACATGCGAAGCTGGTCTGTCAGAGGCAAGAGGAACGACCTGAGGCAAAGACCCAAAGCGCCATCGTAAGAGATGGACCCTGGAATTAGATGTTCTCCACTACTGGGCGAGGGGCATCGCTGTTGCGAGAATAATTGCCCTGATATGCATAATGCCCATGTGGTACTTGCACAAGGTATCCGCAAATCCTACTTACATACAGGCATACAGGCAGAAGGAGATATATCGCATGCTTCGTACGATATATCTGGACGGTGCTCGACCAAGGCAGGGAGAGCATGCGATATAATATAGAGAGCCTCGGTTTCAGTCCCTAACGAGGTTGCGTGTGCAAGTGATGAAGGAACAAACGTGGATACCATCACAGCCCTATGCATAAACCCGACTCCACTTTTAATCCATTCTAGAAGGCAGTTCGGGAGGAGCCACAGGGGGCGAAGCTTGCATGGAACGAAGGCTAAGCTGTCCAGCTGAACCCTAACGGTTTGCGGCGAAACTACGCAAGCGACATGTGAGAAGCACCTGAACTGCACTGCAACGCAACTAAAGCTATTCAGTTTGACAGTTGTTTCACGAGAATTAAGATCCCAAACTCAGTTTCCTATTCCAGGTCGACTACCGGCCGCGCTACAAGCCCTGCGCTTGTGCGTGGAACTATGGAAGCTTTGCCGCGTCTATGTCGCCGTAACGCGATTCGGGCATTCGTAAGCGGTGCTAGCAGCTATCATCCCGTTCCCCTGCTCGCAAGGACTGTCGAAAGTGAGAAAGTAGACCGGGGTCATGGTTGTATAGAATAAGGCTGAAGAACATTCGAAATGGCTGAAAAGGGGTAGTCAGTGCTTTATTAGCAGCAATCACAAGGATTGCAGGGACCGGGCTCCCGGATGAGTGAAAATTTCTTGCTGTGCGGTTATATCATGGCAGGAATAATGGTAATACTTGGTTTGCACAGTGCGGACGGGGAAACAGAATGATGCATGCGAGCGCTGATACGATAGGATATGGATGTGTCGTGACGTAACGTGGGACCTGATTTTGTTTCATTTAGGATTTACTTTTTGGCCGTCTGCGGCTGGGTTTGGGAGCTGGTTAGGGTATGAAACTAAGAACTGAATCCGCGTTCCTCGACGCTCCAACTGCGCACGTTGACGGTCGCGGCTGTTATGCAGGAATAGTGGTTGGACGCCTGTTCATACCGTCCGTCGGTCCGTCATTACCCTGACTATGCAGCCAGGGCCTGCGATCTCCACGAGCTGTCATTCAATATCAGCACATGAGGTTAGGAGCACGTGATATAGTTATGCGCTCGCACAATGCGAGGTGTCTTTCAAGTGTCAAAAAGCATAGGAAAGATGTCCTATGGGTGGCATGCGCTGCGGGATGCGACGGGAAGGAAATTGCAGATTGTACCTTTTCGTGCCAACTGAGCAATACGCTCATGGCTTGACCTCCACCTTCACCAGATCGCGATGAGTGCACCTGCGAGAAGCCAGTCGCCTGGGGTGTAATCTTGGTTGCTGTGCTCGCTGCGCTTGTATGTGCCATGCCCTTGTAGCTGGATGAGAGCACACCGTTAGCCAAAAGCGCTCAGTGGGAACGGCTGGGAAGGTGCACAATGGCTCGAAGTGTGCAAGACGGTCGTGGTGCTGAATTGGGGAAGCGCAGCGTACATATACTTCATGAGTACATCTAGTGCCTCTGTTCCACCTGGAGCTTTATAGATACGACCGAGCATGGGCGACATGTCGGCCTGGCGGATGGACTGGAGGATCTCGATAATGGTGGTTAGATGGACATCCTGTATTGGCCAGTGAAACCATGGTCAGCCTTGTTTTCCCCTCTTGTGTGCTTGTGTGCTTGTTGGCTTGTGTGAGGGAGTGAAGCAGCCTCCCGGTTGTTGGAAGCCCGAGGCCCGAACGACGGTCGCGACGGTCATGGTGCGCTGCCCCGATGCAGAGAGACATTCGACGGTAGTGTCCTGCTATTACGGGCGAGGCAGGGAGAAGGTGAAGGTGTACGGAGGGCAAGGTAGCAGGCTGCGACGTACCTTTCCCCTCTCATCGGCTCCGTAGGGCGGGTTCTCCAGCGCGCCCTGCAGCGCGCCCTCGCTGTCGCCGCCGC
This sequence comes from Beverwykella pulmonaria, assembly GCA_001599595.1. Taxonomy (NCBI): domain Eukaryota; kingdom Fungi; phylum Ascomycota; class Dothideomycetes; order Pleosporales; family Melanommataceae; genus Beverwykella; species Beverwykella pulmonaria. The sequence continues at coordinate 3,072,030 of BCHH01000005.1, read as the reverse complement.
GGAGCAGCTGGCGTATCTGGCCGGCGAGCGCCTGGACGTCGGCGGTGGAGACGGGCGCAACAGCGGGGGTAAGTGTGCTGAGGTCGAAGTTTGCGGGGGACTCGGGGTCCAGGGCGTCAATGTTGATGGTGCGCCAGTTGAGCGTCGCCATAGTGGCAGCAGTGTTGGCACGTTGGGCACGAGATGCTGGAGAATAGGATGGCTGCAGGGCGGTCGCGTGGGCGCTGGTATGCGACGTTCAAAGATGTGTTGGGTTGTGTGGGGTGGTTGCAGTTGTCTCCACTTCACTGTGCCAAGGCTGGCGGCTGCTCAAACCCAAGCCATGCACCGCCGGAACTTTTTCCTGAGCGACTGTTACCGACGAGCAGAGTGCCTTCCAGCGTCGCACAAGCAAGGGTCGGCACTTGTCGCTGCCTCGAAACAGATCGGACGCTGCACAGGGAGACGTCCAAAGCCCATCGATCGACCAGTGGCGGCGATCGAAGGCGCCAGGAGTGCGACCGCACGACTATCGAAAGCCAGAAACGAACACGAGATGTGATTGCGGGAAGATAAACTCTTGTATATTGTAATTAAAACGACTGTCTATTCAATATTTTCCGCGGTCGTGTCGTAGGACGCGCGCTCCGAGATCCAGGCACCATCCTTTCCCATCTAAATATTACCAGAGGCAGAAACAGCAAACGTCGTCGCCCATGGTACAGCCATCCGGTGAATGCAAACTCGTTGCGCACTGGTCATGAACAAATGTTCACCGTTAGCCCGCTGTGCTATATAGTACAATGGAAACACGCCCATGTGGCCAATGAAGGCAGGCGGTGGAAATCTACCCCGATATGCTAACCCGAAAAAAGACAATAAAACACAAAATCCGTTTTGATATCCATGCCTAGGCCCATCCGATTCTATTGTAACGCCAAGGGGTAAGAGACTTTTTTTCGCAAGGATATGCTATCGCAACGAGGCCCGGAGAGCAAGGAAATACTATACTAATCGATGCGAATCCGCTCGAGTAACGCAGGATGAATCCGGGGGTATTAGGCATGCAAAGAATGAAACGAAGAGACGCTGATGATTACAAGGGCGTAGTCCCAAGAGAGGCAAACGAAGACGAGCGCGTAAGGAGGGTGTGGAGGGCGGCATGGCCGGCGTATGACGATGGATGCGGACAAGGGATGACGGTTGTTGTAGAGGGCTGCACGATATATTGGTCAGAGTTGTCATGCAAGGTCGGCCAGGCCGTAGCACTTACGAAGCGCGAATGTCATCCCTCTGTTCCGAACGGAACACCAAGGCAGCCGTAGCGCTCGCACTCTGGAGCAAATCGCGGCAAGCAAGCTCGCCGCAAAGCGTGGGCGACAGAGCGCAACAGTGAGATCGTTGTAGAAGCACGGATAATGCTAGCGCCTCTTTGGCGGCGGCGGCGGGGGTTTGGGCGTCCCTGTGGTGTCGTAGGCTCCGCGTCCCATGTTGGTGGATTCAGACTCTCTGACAATCATGGTGATGATGGATTTACAAGCTGCTTTATATCGTCAGTCGGCGGCGCTAAAAGTAGCAGCAGCAGCAGGAACGGTGCTTACCGATTTGGATGCGTCAGCGTGACGGTTTAGTGTGCGAGGGTGGTGAAGAGCAGCGCAAGAGTGAGCGTCGGGGTTGGGGTCGTCGAGACGGTGAGATGAGAAAGCTCAAGCAAAACTGTTGGATGTGGACGGCAACCGGGCGGTGCACACGTGATTAGGGAGTGGTAAGGAGGGAAGAGGTGAGTGTAAATGAATGACTGTGACTGAGCTGGAAACAGGAACGTGAGCTACGAGGGAAATCGGCACTGTTATACTGTTTGGCCCCTGGCAGAAAATGAAATTAGTGCCGTGTGCACTGGGAGCCAAAGCCCAAGTTCCAAGCTGGCTACATGACGTGCCGGCGGCATGTTTCGAATGGCTCCGTGGGCGGCGCACACAATTTCTTGCCAAAGGCAGAGGCACAGGCCTCCCGAACAAGGACATGGTAGACGACAAGGGAGACAGGGGATCGACGCGCACTGAATCCAACCAGCAGGTTACCCCCGGAAGCGGCGCGTTCCTGCAGGCTGCTGCAAGCCGCCGCGCTTGGATCCACTCAGCAACGTCTTTCGCATCCCCTTTCTCACCACCCTCTCCTGACGCTGCCTGTGTGTGACATCTCGCTGCAGGCACAGTCCCGCGCGGGCGGCCTGGTGTGCTGATAGAGGCGCGGAAAGTGACGATAAAAGCGTCGATATCGCATGCACACTCACACCCATCCACCCGTTATGTCGCCCATCTGATAGCACTCTTGATCCTTCCATCCCTTCTCACGCCTGACACGCGCTCGGCTGAGATGAGACCGTGTCAGCGTGGGCCTACCTAACCACTTCTCCAACTCAGTGCTTGACTATCGTTGACTCGCTGAGCCGCGTCCAGAAGGCTTGCTAGATGTACAGTGGCCGCCCTAGGACGCCTCCTAGCCTGCGGGTGCTCTTCCCCGATGGGTCCGCTGCACTTCGCTGAACCCAAAAGTGTCGCCTTGATCCATCCGTCGCCCAGGTTGCTGGGAAGGTTAACCTTCTGCCATCGACCCAGCGAGGTTGCAGGCCCACTGTCAGCGGAATAGGATGCATTACTTTTGAAAGCCTCTATCGCAGCAGCAACAACAAGTCGCATGCTTCCTTTTGGCACGGTGTTGTGCCGGCTGCGTGTGCCGTCGATAACTCGATGGGATAGGATAGGATACGCTCTCCACGTGGGATTGTTCCACAAACCCCCCGTCCCTCCTGGCACATCCTCCCTCTCTGGAGCTGCTATTTCGGGCCGCCAGCGACCTGCGCCCGCCATGTCATGGCCCTCTCGGGCGCTGCGTTTCGTGTCAACAGGGCGGTCTCCGGGCAACACCCGTCCTGCTCCCCGTGAGGCCATGACTAGATAGCCACGCCGTAACGCCGTAAGATGAGCGCCGCTTGGGCAAGAAGCGTTGGACGCATCTGTGCGCGACAGGGAGCATCGGCGCTTGTCTGCACTGGGCTCCATGGGCTGCATTCCGGCGCCACAGGCTTCGCTTGGCTATTTCCTTCTGGAAAGACTCTGGAAACGTCCATGTTTGATCAGCCGGCGCGCGAGATTGGCCATGTCGCTGGACCTCCTGCGAATGTCACCCTGCTTCATCGGCCGCATTCAATGTCATTTTGGCCCAAGGTTTGGGATGCGACGTCAGGACGAGCGACGCTGTGTCAAGAGACTTCGTGTGGAGCGAGATGTGGCCACTTCCTGCGCAGACATGTTGCCTTCTGCGCGCTTTACAGAACAGATCGATGCAAGCCTTCCGCATTGCTAGTGGCCGCGTGGATTCGTTCGCTGCAGCTGCTGGGATGTGGACCTGGGTCCGGTATCATCCACAATCGACTGTGCTTTGTCAAATTCTCCTCGCGGGGCGGCAGACGGCGACCTGTCTCTTCTTACTGTGGTCTCGCTCGCCCTTGGTGGAATCTGATTAATGCGACTTTGCGTCTTCGCAAGCCGTGTCAACGAGCCATTTGCTTTTGGCACGGGACGGAGCGACGAAGGCATTTCCCTCCTCGTAGTTGCTCCGTATCGTAGCCAGCTGCTGACCAGGGCACAATTTGGCAGAATTCACAGTAAACGCATGCTGCCAATAATATAAATGCACTTGCGGGCAAGGCTTTGATTGGCCCGGAGCTTGCTCCTAAAGGTGAATTCGCCCTGCTGCCTCCGAGCAAGTATGGCCAGGGGTTCAAAGACATCTGTAAGACAGACACGCCGCGAGCACGCATCGGCATCCATTGGCTCTCTGGCCGGGCGTTTGGACCAAAAAAAAAGCTGCAGACACGGGCCGGCCGCCACGAGCAGATTGCCATCTCCAGGCTCCAGCGCAGCTCCCAGTTCTTGCGTTTGCATGGAGGATGGATCATCGACTCATCGTGGCACAGGGGCAATTGTGAGGGATATCTGCCACCCTGATGCGACTGTCGTCGCAACCACTTCCTAGAGGCTCGGCGAGCGCGCGGCTGGGTGGCAATGTGCCTGAGTTGTTACCAACTCCACCCGCGCGTCCACTCCCTGCACAGCACACCCAAAGTAGTGATGAGCGCCAGGGTTGGCTGCCAGAAGAGATTTTTGGGATGAAATTGCAGTCGTGAATGTTGGCTGCGGGGAGTCGGGATTTATTGTAGGCGCTGACGAACGGTTTAGCACTTGGGTTTTGCGCTACTGTAATCTTACCAGCGGCATCCACCCCCATGGAAGCGAAGGACCAGAGAACGTCGATACCTGCACAGGCAACCCTGCCAGCACACGTGGAGCCCACTGCGCGCAGTGGAGCTTCGCCTTGCACTTGGGATTCATGGGATGGGGATGGGGCTGGGAAAGGGGGCTGCCGGGCGGACTGCACAAGAGCGTAGAGAGCCCGACTGCGGGCTCACTGCCGTCAACCTGGCAGCAGACTCGTCAGCATTCGGACCGGCCAGCGCAACGCACGAGAGAGCTGCCGCAACCTGGACACAGCCGAGGAACCCATTACCCGGCGGCCTCCGGAACAGGATATTGAGGATGCGGCCCCAAGATTGAAGACACTGCTGCAACGTTGCACCGCGGCTTCGAGGCAATGGCCTTCTCAAAGCAGACCCGGCGAGCGGTTTCCGTCTTCCTCTTCCGTCGTGGTGGTCCAACGGCCGCCTGTGTTGGCCGCTGCTGCTATCCAAACGCATATCAACCTTGCCTTGCCCTGGACAGCGTGGCCGTGTGCGAACTTGGAAACTCGCCGACCTCGTGTTTGCTGCCAGTTCCATCGTTCGTCGTACCAGGAGGACCAGCTCGCCGTTCCCGGTCGTAGGTGCCTTTTCGCATCGTTCTGCAGTCACTCAGCTGCTGTGCCACCCGCTGCAGAAACCACCCAGCTTCGCGTCATCGCATCCCATCACCTCTCCAGTCTATACGTATCCGTCGATCTGCGGCAGACCTGCTTCAGACCCAGATCGCGAACGACGAACACCAGTTCTGCGGAGGGGGCGCCCAGTTCCTTCTGTGCGGTAGCCGGCTTCTGCGTGCCCTCGGAAACTCAATCGAATACGACAAAGTTAGTTAGTGAAGAAATTGTTTCACGCTTCATCAATGAAGCAAACGCCACCCCAGCTTGCAGGGCGCTACTGTCCCAACTCCCTTTCCGGGAGCGTGCCTTGTCTTTCTGTCCGTGGGAAACAGCGGTTGTCGAGGACGCCACTCCTCTACATGGTGCTCGATTTGGGGCTGATAATGGATAGGTACTATCGATACACCGCTGCTTCAGGAAGCGCGCAATGGTATCTCGCCGATTCTAGATCGCCGCAACGAACTGCATGCCGAAACAGAAACCAGCAAGCCGCGTCCTATCGATTAATACCACCTATATCCGGACTTAATCCGTAAGACCAGCTTGAGGTGCTTTCTTGCGCATCCGCGTGCGCCGCCTATTCGATCTTCAGCTCACTTGCAGCTCACACTTTCTAACTCTGTCGACCGAGTGTAGTCTGACCATGATCCAATCTATTATGGTGGAGTATATATTCATTCTGCCCCAAAAACAGAACTCGGCGCAGCGACGGAATTCCGAGCCCTCGAGGATCTCTCGAGGGCTGTACCACCCCAGAATGACATTGCGATGACTCCTACGTCAACAATCGATAGATGACTGCATCTCGACGACTCCGGCTTACCGAAGAACGAGTGTTCCATCACATCAGCAGTAATTCTGACAACTGCCTCCGGAGACCGAATGTGGAAGGAATCATGCATGCTCGCTGACTTGGGCGGAAGGATCCGTCCACGTGGATGCTTATCGCCTTCTCCCGCCCTGCCGTGGTTAGCGAGCAGGCGAATTAGAAGCTTTTGTTTCGCGACGCGTCGCGGGCGTTTCAATGCAATGCAATGCAATGCCATGCCATGCGGCACTCACTCACTGTAAGGCTGAATCAAAGGTGAGCCTCGACAAGCTAGTCTGCTTGCAGCTGCAGCCTCATCTCTCGCCCTGGTCGCTATATTCTGGGAGGGTGTGTTAACAGCCAGGGAAAACCCGAAATAATGCGCGCAAGGTAGACGTAGAGTTACATCTGGAATTGCTTCTGGAGGAAACGATAAGCTTATCCTGCTGCTGAAAATACCTAAAAAGCATGGCCCAGCTGAGTTGGTGTGCAACCGCGGAGAAGGAAGATCCACAACTTAACAGCGGCTCTAGAATTCGGGAGCTAGGCCACATAGTAAATAACAGATCAGTGGGGTCGCTTCCAAGCATAATTCTTTTTCAACTTACTATGCACGCTGCATCGGATACGGAAAGGTCGGTGTGTTTCAATGGTTCCCACACGGTTGTTCCTTTTTCTTTTCTTCTTATTTCTGTATTCAACCATAGTTCTGGATCTGCATCTCATTCAGCTTCAAACTCAGTCTTCTAGTTGTCCCGAAAACTCTAGTTCGGTCCTCTTTTGGCGCCATATGATGTCACATTTTGAATACCCCACTTCTCGTGCGCAATCACTCTATAACACCGACCTCTTACCCTGTATTGGAGAGATGCAACAGAATGAACGCCACCTGCTTGGTCTGGACCAGGTCTGAGATGGCTAGTGTTATCAGTTGCACTTCATATTCATAGTACCAACAGTCAATGAACTGCAATTTACACCATATTTCCACTTGCGACAGTACATTTCCTGCAACCTGCGGAACCGCCCAGATTCAGCCACTTTACAAAAGCATGTTCCTAATACTACACAATGCCCTTGCTTCTGCCAACAGCAGGTATCAGCAGTACCGGTGACCTCATTGCGATCCCTTGGAGGCGGCAATACGCTGTAGGGCAAACACACATCTCGGCGGATTCATGTAGCTTTAGGTGTACTCCTTCCGAGATATGGATCTCGGGTCAGAGTTTACAGATTACGGATATACTGCAAAGGACGCAAACACCGTAAACCTTGACTTGGGTTTCTTTGAAGGCTTGTTCATTGATAGTAGCGCGAAGCGGCTTTTGCAATGAACATAGCTATGTATGACAAACATATCTCACGAGTCTGGGAAATCGCCACTTCAGCCTCTATGTCGAATTTCGAAAATCCTCGGCGTCTAAGAAATCGTCTCGAGCCCACAAAATGATGATGGCGATTTGCCACTAGTCTGCGCTCAGCTGCGGATAGCTACAATCTTAGAAAATGGTGTACATATGTCTTTTGTTTATATTCTGTCTTACAAAAACAAGCCGTCATGTTGTTTCCTATGTTGCGTCCGTCCTAGACTTTGGATGAAACCCGGAGACGGGTACCTCGAATGTATTGCGCCTTGCTGTTGACTCAAATAATAGCATCCAAAAGATGAAAATGTACTGGACATGGCGTCAGAGACCGGGCCGAGATGTATAAAGTCTAGAACTCCCTCCCTCCCTTGACTCGTGTCCGTTCATGCATCTTGCTCCAATGTAATGATTATCTAAAACCGCACCATGAATTTAAATAGAATATTTTAACAATAAACTTCTGGTCTTTGTTATATTCGCAATAGCCTCACTCCGGTACTATGTCTTGTGTCTGGGGTCTATTTTGGTTCGTGTTTTGATCCCTAGAGGTACAAGAAGAAATTCTCTATTCGCCAAAGGTCAGAGGTCGACATGGGATTATACGCTGTTGATGTTTCAAGACACAACATACATGGCAAGTCTTGGAACTTCTGAAGAACTGCAGACACCGTCAGGTTTTCGGGTGGAAGATTTGAGTCTCCAGATCTCTGTCCAGCAACATTTGAGATGTGTTTTGGTCTGTTAACTTTATGACGTAAGGATGTAAAGCATAGTCGAAGTGCAGAATTTCTCAAAAACCAGCATGTAGAGCGATATACTGTTGTTTAGGTAGGCAGCATCAAAAGCTTTTCCGTCCACTTTTGGAGATATGGCATGTTTTGGGTGGCGTTATATCATATTTTGACCCCGTCAGTTTCGCTCGTTTGTTATGGTAGAATTCAGTGAGAAAAATGGGTCAAGTATCAGAGAACTCGACAGTGAACATGGTCGATCGTCTGCTGCCTCTGTAGTGGTGCTACGTAAGGTTGTGTGTAGATCTTGCTCGAACGCTATAAGGTGATATATTGGCACTTTTACAGTATACAGGTTGGAACTGTGCGAAGACGCAGTCCTCTCCGTGACGAGTTATTTCATCCTCTTCGAGGGCACGACGTGTTGTGCTGATTGAGTGATTTTGGAGGGAAGTCTTATCACCATAGTAGATTATGGTTCATGGTTTTGGTCTCCCTCCAACGCCATAATGCACCCATGTATATGTATTAATCAAAATATTCCAAGGAGTTGTGTGAAGGGAGAAAAATGGAGAACGACAAAGGTGGATTTCAATACAGCTGGTACGGCGAAATCATATAGAAGGTTGATGATATTATACGCGTAACTTAAAGAGGTAAGTTTGCGTAGTTTTGCTGATCGCTATAAATTTTTAACACGACTATATACCATGTCAGACACAAGGAGATCTACTATATGTTGCAAAATACCACGCCCCCATCTCTTTGTCTACCAAGAAGAGTGCTTCCCATACCTCCAAGTACCTTGTAATCTATTTTAAAACTGAGCGCGACTAAATCTACTTTCTTCGCGCAACCTTTTATTAGTTTCAGCTTCAGAGTTCCCATGTGTGTAGGCGTTTTTCATTCGGCCTAAGCACAGGTGCTCACGACAAAACCGTTCAACACCGTTTAAAGAAACATATTAGTAGGACGTTGACAGTTATGCTGCGGAGAGCGCGGACGATAGCTGTTACAAGGTCGTTTCTCGTAGCTAGATCTGCTTGGACTTCGCTCTCGAGTATCAGGTATGTAGCATCTATCCATATGCTGGGGTCTTATGCTGCCATTGCATTGTAGCTCCAAAATCCAGGTGCTTATTGCCATGGAGTCTCATAAATAGGCGCTGGTAGCTAGCCACTGAGCGGCTGTCCTGGAGCCCTGTGAACAGCGTTAATAAGCCGCTGTGCAGGCCCATGAGTAGCGTTAGTAGGCGCATGTGTCTGTCTGTGCTTATCTCGATGATTTGGATGCTGGGCGATACTTATCCATGGGATCTCCCGCATGCGATACCAACAAGTCCTGGTTGGTATACCCACCTGCTGATTCCAGGCACAAAGGTCAGAACTCGTCACAGTATTGCGCTTGGAACAATCAGCCTAGGCGGCGACGCGTTTTATAAGCATAGGAGGTGATCTTTGCTCATTTATCCCTAATACCCCTCGACAGATACAATACTATGGCGTAAGGCTCTTTTGATCCTTGTGATATCTGACTACAATTGCCCACGTAGGCAAGAAAACACTTGTACACAAACTGATATACGCTCGTGCTAACTTCCAAGCTACGCATCTTTCTTTCCATCCCCTATCAGCGATGGTATTCGTGAGCCGGTTGACAAGGTAGTCCACCTCGTATCACCCTCGACTAAAGTCAACAATTCGTCTTTAGACAACGTAGTAACCTTTTCATCATGACCACGAATCGAATATCTCTCTGCGCACGGAACGGAACGGCCACGATCCCTGTAATTGAGCGTCACGGAACTACCAGTGCATACGTCTCGAACAGTCAAGTCGTATATGGTGGGTCGCCAGCTAACCGTTACCCTGGCGTTAATGGCGAGAAGACGCTGAATCCAGGGAAATCGCCCATCTTGAAGGCGCTTGCGAAGCTCATCGATCAATCCATCGATGGAGAGGGGACTGCAAGCGCCCACCTCGAATCCTAAAATCCGGGGCCTGGGGAGTTGGATGCTGGCTACTCGGAGCGAGGAGACAGTTTCTTGCAATGGGTAGAGAAGATCGTTACAGACATGGGGCTGTCGAAGACGCAGAACCCTTAGTTGGGGGATCAATCTGCCGATATGCGGGCAGAAATGGACATCAGGGTACTTTTTATACGGCCAACTCGTATCCATCTCCAAATTCGTAATAGTAGCGGGAAGCGACTGTAATATCTGTGTTGTTTTAAAGGGCAACGCGCCTCTCGAAAATGGTGTTGCCAAGTATGATATATAAGGACGCAGGGAGAAGGTTTCTAGCCTCTTCGTGTAAGACAGCGTCCGTAAGAGTATTTCCAGTGGGTCATCGGCATAGATACCGTCAGGAATCGTAAGGGAGCGAACGTAACGGCAGTCACGGGTGAACTTTGACAGTGGTGCTGGTCGATTAAGGTCGAGAAAGACATGACGATACACTATTTCATTTGCGATATGGTATATTCTCTTGCTGGTGGATAGGACGTTGACCAGGCTGGGGATATCCTGACTCCAGAGCGTTTGCAAGATGTCGATAAGAATCTCATCTGGCAGTTGCAAAAGGTTGGCCATGTTGAAGCGGCGATGAGGTGAAGTGATGACCGCCCGCCGTATCTAGGCAGTTGACTAAAGGATGAGGGCTTGAGCGATGAATTTAAAACTGTAGACTAAATCGAGCGTGTAGTTATCCAGGCCTAGCGCCTCAGCCACATCACGTGATTCGGCAGGTCAAGACCCGCGAGAGTCGTCATTGCGCTGGACTAACACCAACCCAAACGGCCTGCCTACGAGGACTCAACACTACATCCCTCCACATCACCCGCCGCCTCCCCATCGCAAGCTGCAGCTTCAAAATATAACTCTTATTCCCCCAGCGACTCTTATAGAGCTTGATCAGCCCACTACATCTCACTACCTCTACAATGGCGGATTCGGGAGCCTCCGCGCCGAAGCCGAGCAGCAGCGTTAAGCTGGTGCTTCTAGGCGAGGCAGCTGTAGGGAAGGTATGCGATTTACATCCAAGACGTACTGGTGGGGAAGCAGATGCTAACAGCAGCAGTCTTCCCTCGTAATGCGCTTCGTGAACAACGACTTCCAAGAGAACAAGGAGCCAACGATAGGCGGTGCGTCGCCTCTAACATCCCCTCCCCAAACTCATGCTAAATCATTATTCAAACAGCCGCCTTCCTGACCCAAAAATGCAACCTGCCCACCCGCACCATCAAATTCGAGATCTGGGACACGGCAGGCCAAGAGCGCTTTGCCTCTCTCGCACCCATGTACTACCGCAACGCGCAAGCGGCGCTCGTAGTCTACGACATCACGAAGCCCTCCTCGCTCACAAAAGCCCAGCATTGGGTCGCCGAGCTGCACCGCCAAGCCTCGCCAGGCATCGTCATCGCACTCGTAGGCAACAAGTCGGACCTCGCGGCCGCCGTCGAGGAGAGCGCCTCAGATACCGACGCAGCGCCCGCTGCAGAGGGCGAGGAGGAGGATGGGGCGGATGCGAGACGGGTGCCAAGTAAGGCCGCCAAGAGCTATGCAGATGAGGAGGGCCTGCTGTTCTTTGAGACGAGCGCCAAAACGGGGCAGCATGTTGCGGAGGTTTTTACGGCGATTGCGAATGCGATTCCCGAGACGAGCTTGAAGGGCCCGAGGGGTGTGGGTGGCGCGACGAGTCTTAATAGGCAGGAGGATGCGAGAGTGAATTTGGGTAGTGGACGGGCGGAGGGCGCGAAGGAGGGTTGTGCGTGTTGAGGCTGGGGTGGGATCAGTGTTCTTCAACGATGTGTCTTGACCATCGGGGCGTTGAGACTAGTTGCACATGTTTCTTTAGTAGTAATATCACGCGGGACGGTGTACATTGCAAATTGATAGACTCCAAAGGGCATATTACGATGTGAAGCGGAGTTCAAATTTGTTATGAAGCTAATCTATCCAAAGTTATCACCTTAATGCTCTTTCATGAATAGTACTCTTCCTTCATTCCGTGCGCCCCATGTCTAACCCCCCCTCCTCAAACCCCAGGCATCCCCAGAACAGCTCTTACACTCGGAACCCCCCTGGGAAGAAAATATACAACCCAGAGCCCAGAAAATGCCACCAACAACCCAGTAAACTTCTCAAACCACGTATGAAAGTACGCGGCTGTCATGAGCAACATCCACCACATGAGGGCCGCAATCCCCAGCGCGAACTTAACGCCCTGTCTCGTGGGTGTTTCCTTTTCCGCATCCGGGTCCTTTTCCACGGCTACCGTCGCGACTTTGCCATCCTCCAACATAATCCTGCGTCCGTCCCTCAAGCCCTCGACTCGCGTAAGTGCGGGCAAAAACTCGAACCACAGCAGCGCGGAGCCAAGGATGAGCAAGAAAACATGCCCGGAGATATCATGCCCGCCTTTCCATGCGCCGCCAGCGAATTTGCATGTTGCGGCTGTGAAATACTCCCTCGTGTTACTCATCTCCTGTCTCGCGTCTCCGTCCCGTAGCAATTCGCATTGGCCCCCGGTGAATGTGAACCCGCGATCAATAAGCGGCGCGCCAAAGAACCACTGCGTGACGAAGACCCACCACAGCGTCACGACTCCATACCTCGTGATTGCCCTAATCCTCCGCACGCTGAGCCCCCTCCCCAGCCCCGGGTTGAACAAGAGGAATACGGCGAACGCGACTGTCGTCCAGAACCAGCCCACCTTCACAAAATAGACGTTGAAGATGTTTTTCTTGCGCGCGAAGTAGCTTGGTGCAAATTCAGGGAGGTGCGATTGCGAGGTAGCCGAGTATGGGGCGCGACGCGATGTCGGCGAGAGGATGCTGAAGATGGAGCCGAGGAGGAGCGTCGTCGGGTAGATGGCGATGAGGAGGGCTTCCAAGCGCGTGGGGAAGAATGGAGAGCGCCGGGCCGGGTGCGTTTGGATCGGTGAAGAGCGGGTCGTGGAGGAGGCCATCGTAGAGGAGAGCGGGATGGGTTGGCCGTTGGTGGTGGGCGAGGTGGGTTTGCGGCGGGTTGACATGTTAGGGGCAGGCTGTGCGACGGGTGATGGTTGGTGGTGGGGAGGAGATGTCTCAGGGTGAACAAAGAGATGGCGCCATAAGAGAGTTGCCGGTGTTGATTGTTGTGAGAGCAGAACCTTGAGGGAAAGTTGCTTTCACGATGAGCGGCAATGACGTTGTTCAAATCGAACGCCACAGTGGCTAGCATTAGGCTAATTTGAGAATGGCTTCGTCCAGGCACCACAACCTAGACTTCGTTCGTCTTCCACCTTCATCTCTGGACACGTCGTTGCAAAGACCCTTGAAATGACGTGTTCTATCTCCGGCGTTAGGTTTTACGGATCATATAGACGGCGAGGGCACGAAGGGGTTATGCTTCTATCTCAGAAAAGAACGTATGGGTATCTATAAGTCTATTCAAGTGACAACGGGAAATACAACCACTCTCGTCAACAAAGTTTTCTACCCCCATCTTGAGTCTAAGCTCTAAGAGTCTACAATCTTGAAGCAATCCAGCGCCTTGTCTATCCAAGCAATCTAGTCCGCCGTCTAACCAATGGTAATCGAACGCAGAGCCGCGTCCAACCTCACAAGATCGTCATATTCCACCATACGATACCAGCCGTAGGCCCACGATATGCTGAAAGTCCTGCGTTGGCGTGTCCGTGGGTCACTCACCGTAATTCCAGCTCAAAATGCTCCTTAGCAGCTTCAATAGCATCCAAAATCTTCTCCGGCACCTTCCCCTCCCCTTCGATAATCAAGCGCCTCATATTCCTCGCCATCACCCCAATATTCTCAATCTCATAACACAACAACTCAGCCACACCCTCGTCTTCACCAATCGGGTTCCAGAATTTGAGCGTTTCAAGCTGTGGCGGCAGGCCCACGGAGTGCATTCTAGGCGAGCTTGACGATTTGCCGAAGAGCTGATAGTCGTGTAGATGGAGTTCCTTTAGCTCCTCGAACATGCGGAGGCGCAGGGCCTTGTTTCCGCCGAGCGCGGGGTAGTTGATGGAGATGTATTCGAGGGAGTGCTGGGCGGAGCTGAGGGCCAAGATGTAGTCATGCATTGTGGCGTCGACGCTTTCCTCGAGGGGCGGCAAGGGCTCTTCCAGGTGCGTGATTGTGATTTCCTTGAGGGCATCCGGGAATAACAGGAGTTCTGAGAGGGCCTCGTCATTGATATCGCACTCAATTAGTTTTAGCTTAGTCAGGGCGGTTTCGGAGGGCTGCTCAATGCTTTCAAAGCCCTTCTCGTCGAGTTTGGCCCGTGTGATGGTCAGGCTTTCCAGAGTCGGGTGACAGAAGATGTGGATGTTTTCTTTGAGATCCCAATACCCACCGTCTTCGCGCTGATAGAATAGAGAGCCTGATCGATATTAGTAATGTGAGTGACCTCAAAATCTCGTGACCTCCTCGAATGGGACATACAAGTCTTCAGACATGCCAAATCAAACGGCCCGTTAAACAGCGTCCCAATCCCATGGCATAACCCCTCCGGCACTGAAATCTCCAAACTCTCCAGATTGCTCATCGTCGAAATCGTATGCGAAAACCCATCAATTCTACTCTCTTTGTGGAAAATGAATTCAGAAAGTTCCGAACTGGGATACTCCAGCCTTATGTCCTGGATGACAGATCCGCGCCGCGGTCTCTTGATCAAGGATTCGGAGAATGTGAAATGGTGCTTGGGCTCGCAGAATAAAATGGACTTGTAGAGGACGGGATCAGCGACGTGGTTCATGCGCCGACTGACGAGGCAGGTGGCGGACAGATCGCGCTGCGCGGGAAGCATCTCCATGATCTGGATAAGGATCTCGTCCGGCAGCTGGTCGAGCCGCCGCGGTAGCAGCGGGATAGAGCCCATGGCGGGCGATCCAAGGGGAAGAATGCAAAAATTGAGGGTATGGGGATGGAGAAGCTTGGTTGGGGATCTGGGGAGCCGCCCCCGGATTCTAATTTTAGCGCACCACTTTTGTTTCAGACGTGGCGAAAACATCACGTGAAAGATAAGGAGCTGCTTAGCTCTTTTCTCGACTTCATCTCTCTCTAGCCTTTTATGCCTAAATGGTTTGGTCCACAAGTATCTCATTGCTGTAGCTTTGTAAGTTATGGTACGACTTCACCTCACTATCGCTATGCTCGAGAATATAAATCTTGCACCACTCTAAATCGCGGTTTGCTGGAGTGTAGAACAGAGGGACACGAATGTTCCAGGCGCTACACGATATGTCGTAAATTCATTTGACGAAGAATCTCAAAGAAAAAGGATATTCACTATTTTATTTAACAAGGCTATAGCATGTAGGCGGATGCCCCGCGAAACATATCTAAAACTGGCACAGCGCCAGGATTATTCACAGCTTCGTCCCGGTCTCTAGAGATGAAGATATTTTATGAGAGAATCAGTCCAACCAGATCTGCCGCCATCTTGTGCGACCAAATTCTGAAGATCAATTGTAACCAAACACCCATCATCCTCAAAACACGTGGGAACCCTCAGTCCTCTCCAGGGTGAAGTCCGTTGAACTCAGCATGCCCCGCGCCCTGAGTCCCCGTATACACATTTTGGCTGTCAACCCCGAAGTTGGCGACTTGGCGAGCTCCCACCGCTCCTCCTCCATCCTCGTTTCTGTTACCAGAAAACTCTTGTGCGTGTCGATGTTTCTTTTCCGGTAACAGCTCAGCCCACTTCCGCTTCAAGCTCTCTTCACTCCGGTCTTGGAAATGTAGCTTCTGAATCCTCGACCAAGCTATCTTCGGAACGTTTTTCGCTCTGCATAGAATCTGGATTTCGCCGTGGGACCAGAGCGGCTCTTCAGCAACCAGGCCTGAGTCATCGATCCCAGAGATCTCGTTGGTGTCAACTTTAGACTGAAGTTCGTCCAAGTCAACCACAACCCCTCCCTCGCCCAGATCAGCCAATGCAGTGTCATCTTTCTTTGGAGCACGCTTCTTCCTAGCCGGCTGACCTTCGTGCTTTAATCGCAGGCTGTCGTACTTGGACTTCAGCGCTAGCTCTGTCTTGCCCATTTCCTGCGCAATGACGTTCCAATCCTTGCCAACGTTGCGGTCGACCCAGAGTTGCTGCTCCTCTTTGTCTTTCCAGACGGCCTGCTTCATCTTTTTCTTGGCTGGAATATTGTTGGATTCAGCGCCAGGGCTGCCGAGATGCTCCTTGCGCTTGCGGATTGCCTCGATGGCTCTCGCTTCGGGCTTGGGGGTACCGTCGCTAGCTCTGGAATCGCGGAGGACTTTTCGGTATCGGTCACGCACGCTGAGTTTCGTGCGGCCGGGGAAGAAGTCTACAACGAGAGAAAAGTTCAGTCCGCACGCCTCGGAAATGGTGATTAGGGCTTTGATGTCCTCGGGCGTCCAAGGCGAGCCATGGCCGTAGTTCTTAGCGGTGTAGTCGGTGTAGGAGCAGAACTGCTTTGGCCATCCTTTTGCCTGTAGTGCATCTCGGATCCTGAGCTTGTAGTATAGGTCCAGCTTGTTGGAGTTCAGCTGCAGATTCTCGATGATGGCAGTGCGGCGGTTTTCGAACCAGTGCGCATCAGATAGCGTGGTGATGGCCGGGCCGGTATATGCTGCCATACCAGTGACCTTCAGGAACTCGGTAGTAGTCAAATTCTTGAGATAAACCTCTTGGTCTTCGAGAAGATCGACCTCATCTGCCAAATTGCCGTCCATGTTGTCCTCCGTCAGATCCTTGACCACGAGATACTGCCTCTCGCACTCCTCAACAAGTCTTCCGAGGAAGAACTTGTTTGCGATGATCGGCCAGGACAGACGGCAGGTGTCGCGCAGCATGATGAGAACACGGGTGTCCTCCTCGGGCCATTCTGATCCAGTATTCTCGGCCAAGCCTCGAATGACGCCGGAGGGTGAACGTAGGCGGAGAGGCCAGCCGAATTTCCCGAAAGAGTAGAGGAGTTGTCGACGAATCTGGGCGGGGAGGAAGGCTAGGGACTCGATGAGGTCAATTTGGTAGGATATGAGGGGATTACAGACTCGATATTGGAGGAGGTCGATATCTGGAGCCACGCCGGAGGTGTTAACACTTGGCATTGAAGGGGCCGTACGAAGCTGGAGGGGAACTAGAGGTGAGTTTTTAGCGGAAGTGAAATAAGGAGGTGAATGCGTATGACTTACGTTGTTGGTAGCTTGATTTTGTGAGGGGCAGTCCATCCAATTGTAGAGGGCTCTGGATACCTACGACAATGGCTTATCAGCGGATATATTTTTTGACGTGATTGTATAAACAAACTTACGAGAAACCTGCTCCTCAACAATATGTGCGTCGTTGTGTCTAACTTCATTCGACGACGGACCTTGAAGCTCAACACCTCTTTGAGGAAAACCACTGGCTACCTCTTGTCCATACATACGAACCACAGGTGCATGTTGATGAGGTGACATCCCCACGCTCATTACACTGTAGTCTTGCGGTGATGCAGTACCAACTGTCACATCCACGTTAAGCGGATCTGGACCACACCCATGAGCCAGGTTAGAATTACCCTGATGAAGATCCATCCAGTTGCTGTGCTGGTTCTGGTTGTTGTCCATTCGATAGTTGTTTTGTGCAGAGACTTAGTAGAAGAGACAGCGGTCCGGCCGTAAACATAAATTTTTTATCTGTACTGCGAGTTCGAGTGAATTAGTGACATGGTTTGTTCTGGCCGTTGCTCGTTCAACAATGACTCTTACAGACTGTTGAGTGGGTGTTAGGTGCCCGGTGTTGTATAGAGGCGTTAAGATTTATATGAGGAGTGCACAGATGTCAAGTGAACGTCTGGTAAATGACTTGCCCTGAACTTTTCTAGTGCTTTCTTGACTTGGAGTTGTATTTTAAAGGTGGAGTGGAAGGTAGGGGTTGTGTAGAGAGTGTAGAGAATAACCGTGCACGTCGGTGTTTAAGTGAACGTAGGATGAAAGTCAAGTCTGTATGATTGGAGATCTTTAGGGTGGAGTGAGAGTGATTGTAGCGGTGAATAGGAGAGTCGTCATTTGAGGGTAAATAGGCAGAGCTAAAAGAGGAAGTCGCGTGAGAAAAGTTCAAGTGATGAATATCGACAAATAGCAAGCATAACAAGGTACTGACGAATCTCTATGAAAGAAGAAATGACGCCCGTAGTAGGAATATATTAACTTTGACATAACTCAAGGGTCTGATGAACTACTTGGCTCTTACCGCTCTATCAATATCCAAAGGTGCTAGGGGTGGAGTTAAGAACTGAGGCTCAACTTTCGCAGAATACATGATAACAATCGATAAGTTTCTCGTTTGTATCACTACCTATGTACACTTATGTTCCTTCTCGAACCTCCATTAGTAACAATATCATAGCGGTGTGTAGCTCATCATCAGCAGTATATTCTCTATGCAATCAGCGCACCAAAAAATAATACAAAGAACACCTCCGGCTCAAAAACTTACATCATCCATCCATACTATCATTGCCATTCCTCACAATCCCAAAGAGTGGCACCGCAGAATCACTGACGCCTTGCACACGTTCCATCACCCCGCCATTCAAGCCCCCATCCCCAGGTACCCTAGGACTCCCCAGCGCAGGCGTGTGGCTCGGCCATGCCCACAGCGCATCGAAGTCAATATGCTCGTCTGGCGCCCCGCTCTCCTCCGAGTACAGACTGGGGACCCGTGTTGCATCGAGAGCAGAAAGATCCAGGACATTCGAGAGTGATGGTGGTTTCGAGAGCGTGGGGTTGAGCGTGAGCGAGGGGGACGAGTCTGGAGCGGTTGCTGGTGGGTTCTGCATCGGGGAGAGATGCACGGAGAGGGAGGGTGGAGGCTGGTGTGAGGGGTGTGAAGTCGAATCATTGGGTAAGGGTGCGGTTTGCAGGCCGGGGTATATGTGGATTGGCACCTGGTGAAGGCGACGTGTTGGGTTCATCTGGTCCGACGATCCCACTCCTCCTCCGGGAGCTTGGCTGTGGGTCGGGAGCGGCACGCCGTAGAGCTGAGAGGATATACTAGGGAGATTCATGACTTCTGGTTGGCTTTGTTGTCTACGAAGGCGCTGGGTTGCAACGACTTCGCGGAAGGAGCTTAGAATGTAGACGAGGCGATTTGCTTGTTGATCGCTTTCGGCACAGTAGCTCATTATCGTGACAGCGTTGAGAATGCAGGTATCGGATGCGTCCACGCGGTAAAGCCCTGCGAACTCGTTGGACAGGATGACGAGAGCAGCTGCAAATAGGAAGTATATGACTGCGGGATTGCGACGGGATAAATAACCGGCGTCAAACGCGTTGTTGACGAGAAGAATGGTGTGCGTCGACGCGATAACGCACGCCTCACTGAACTTCTCCATGCGTAGATACGGCCTTGGGCCTCGGGCTCCTGTCTCTGCCTGGCTGGCCTGCCTCTGCGTTTCCAGGTTCAAGATGTATAAAAAGAATGGTCGCGTGAGTAAAATGATGGAATGGCAGTAGAACAGATTGACATGTAATATCGCAACACCCTGGCTTGGGCTAGCATTAGCAGCCTGGCGCCAGTGTAGAACCTGGGGTAATGCACGAGGCCATCGCTTGCATATGTCGGCGATCTCTTGGGCGAGGCGTGTACTAATCTTGCGTTGTTGGTAGACCTTTCGTAATATGAGGCCGATGGCTGAGCAGCTCCGGACTGCAGCTTCGAGGGCATATGCACCTGTCTCGCTGAAAGAGACTTTTGTGAGGCTGTTTGGATGGTACAGTGCTTCTAAAGGAGGATCCGCGGGGCGAAGAGTATCTCCCGAGCAGTCGTCTTCAGAAATTGCAGTAGGGCGGCCTAGAGAACAGGAGAGAAGACGGTCCAGCACAAATAGCGACCGCCACAAATTCCGTCTCGCAGTTTTCTCTTCTTGGCTGTATATCACCATGGTTTCCTCCCTGTGGAGGCCAAGGGCATGCGCAGAACGAGCGGCCATCCCAACAAGGGCGAACGAAGTATTGCGTTTCGATTTGGCCAACATGTAAACGGCCATGAGTAGTAGCGCTTGGACGGACCAGAAATCCTGATCCTCAAGTCCATTCATAGGGTCATTGAGATTCTTGGCGTTTAGATAGAACACCTCCGCCCTGTCCAAGTGCTCGCTTCTCAGCTTGTCGATGATGACAGCCTCACAGCTCCCGGAAAGAGGCGTAGCCATAGTCAACCCAATGGAGAAGACTAGGTTGAGGAGACATAGCCATGAAGGTTCGGTGGATAGTGGATCTGAGTAGCATCGTTCGAGGTCTTCCAAGAATGTCGGCCGGTCGAATACTTGAAGGAAGCCGTGAGTGTTGATGAAGAAGGCATCAACGAGTACGCGGGCCGTTGTATGGTCTGGGAGGAGGTGGGTATGTCGGGCGCCAGCGGGTAGAGAGAATTGTCCCTCGACAATTTTGTGACGGGCTGGATCGTTGGTGAACGGTGATGAGCCGGCAACATTCTCAACCATCATCCGCAGCAGTTGCAGGAATGACAACGTTGCTGAGTCTCCCACATATACTGGAATTAATTAGTTAATTCAGTCCCCACAAGATGCAAACGTTCACGCCCACTTCAAGCAGTATGTGGCTTGCAGCAAGATACATGGCTGATATTGGACAATATGAGGACGGATGAGAACGATGACAGCATCGGATAGCGCACGCAACAACGGTAGAGATGATAAAGAGGAAACCTACGCAATCTTCCTGTTGGGTCCTGCAGCATTCTACTTTGCGTGTAGACGACAGCTTCTTCATCTTGACCACTTTGAACGGTGGTTCCACGTGACATGAGTGGCTGGGGTTCTTCCGTTGTGTGGGCTGCAGAGAAATGTTGGAGTGATCTGGCCGGCTCTTCCACGGTCGGCCTCTCGTCTTGAGGCTGGAAAGAGTGGTCTTCATGCTTGAGGCTTGGAGGATTTGACCTGCGCTCTTGTGCGCCATAGCCTAAACGTTGGTGGGCTAGAGGAGATGCTCGGGTATGAGAGATGGGTGAGTTGTTGGGGTGTCCATTCGTCGGCGTGTTGGACGTGGAGAACTCATTCACACTTGGGCTGTCTGCTTGGTCTCCATTCAGTCCGTCTACTGTTCGCTTCTTGGCTGGCCTGCCATCGGAAGGAGATGGCGCATCTCGTTCAGAGTAGATACAGGTGAACTTGCGCTATAGATGGTAAGTAACATGGTATCAACGTGACAGGGGACATACCTTTTCGCAAGTATTACAAGGACAGAGTCCATTGCACTTCAGATTTGTTAGTCGGCGTTTTCAACACGCGTGGCGGCCGTGAAGTCGATAGCCTCAAGGCAGTTCAACTTGGACGGAAAGGCTGTTAAGTCAAGCTGCGCTCCGCTCATGACCGAGGCTCAAACAGAAGAACGGCGAGACGACAAACAAAGAAATTGGTACGCTAGCGAGTAGATGCAAGTGAATTGATGAAGGTTGAATCCTACACAATAACCGGCGCAGGGATCTGCAACAGGTAACGGATTCAGGCCCCGCTGTTTTGTGCACCTTCATGCAAAGATTGATGAACTAATATGAACAAAACAAGGTGACTTGCCTTTTGCTTGCGCCGCTTGCAGCTCTCGCAGGCCTGGGCGGTGCGCTGTCGCTGTTTCCACTCATCAACGCGTCTCAAAAAGAAAGTTCTGGGTTTTCTTGCTAACCTGCTCGGGTGGAACCTTTGGCCTTGTCATCCTACCAAAATAGGCACGGGATGAAAGTGGTGAAGGCTGTTCTCTTCCGAATGCGTCGGATGCTCCCGATACACAGGCAAGGGTCCTGTGGGCTCACGCAAGCGTCGGATGAGGGTGAGGAATGAAAGTCGGATGGGGCGAGGATGTCAGCGCATGCAGCAGAGGGGTCATGATCGCATCGGCGATGGCTCGATCGACGTAGAATTGCAGGCGCAGATGATAGGATCTGGCGTTGGTTCTGCGCCCAGGGCTGAAAGCCAAAGACTCGAGACTCGCTGCTAGAGCGTGCCGCACGTGAGAGGCGTCGGCTAGCGCCCCCCCTGGGACCCTCAACGTCTGCCATCTCCCGATGCTTCATGTGCAATACCCTCTGCACCTACACACGCCGACTCCGTCCGACTGGCTCGGCCGGTTGCACCCGCCCAGATCAGATCACGGTGTCGGCTAGAGTAGCCTTGACCACGCGGCGAGCACGCAGTGGCAAGCGTTGTTTAGGCTTTGAGATGGGGCTAGAGAGCTCAACGCGGAGCTGTCGCAAACGGCTCTCCGCTATGCAATATGTCTCTGCCGCTGCGGTCCCATTCTTGGACGGCCCCAGGCTCTTCTCTCGTGGACTTCTTCATCCTTTTGCTTGAAATTTGCTCCTCTTGAGCCTATCGTCTCTGTAAAACATGACTCCCTTCCTAGGAGTTGAGAAGGGCAGCACCAATGGAACCTCTACGTCGCACGACTACACTCTGCTCGAAGGTACCCGGTCCGCTCTTGAGCATCTTCTGGCTCGAGCAAAGGGGCAATTCCCAGAAGAATGTCTGCCACACATAGCAAGGGTCACCTTCTCAACTGCCAACAACTCTGGAAAGCCCTACTTCCCGAGTCCCCTCAAGCAAACAGAAGCCATATCAGCCATCAAGGTAGTCGAAGCAGGTGTGGCTGCCGCAATAGCCGACCTCTCCCTTGGAGAACGAGAGCGAAGCATCAATGTCGACCTGGAAAGAGCCTCGGCATATTTGTTCTCTGCGTACCTAGCTACTGTTGGTGGCATGGACAAGGCAAATCCTAATGTCAAGAGACTACTGAAAGGTGAGGCAGACTGCTGCGCAACCACACGATTGCTGACCATTCTTTAGACACCGATCTGCTCCAAGCACAGTCTATCCTCTACCGGCGACTATCTGCTAACCTCTATGAAACCAAGATCCCAGGCCAGTACTTTCATCTGCACGGCTCGCTCGAAGCCACAAAGGCCCTGAACATGGTTGGGCTCGAGGGCCATCGTCCTGACCTGACCGACTACCATGAGTGCATCAAGACCATCGAGGACCACGTCAAACAGTTCACAGCTGACGAGCTTGAGGAGTTGAACTGGCAGAACAAGCAGGCTGGCGTGACGTGCTTTAAGTTTGAAGAGTTTAAAGAGACGGAGCATGGCCAGTTACTCATACAGCAACCGCCCTGGAAGCTGGAGACACTAGAGACTGAGACCCCGCCCGTTCCGTTTCCAAAAGCCTCTTCTCGTGCGCCAAAACCGCAACTGCTCTCAGGTATCCGCGTCCTAGAATTATGCCGGGTCATCGCCGGACCTGCAATGGGCCGTGGCTTGGCAGAGTACGGGGCCCAAGTCATTAAGGTCACCTCGCCAAACCTTTCTGACGTTCCCTTCTTCCAAGTCGATGGCAATCTATCGAAACACACCACCGATCTCGATTTACGCAACCTACAAGACCGAAAGACCTTTGAGGGACTGTTGCAGTCCGCAGATGTATTACTAGACGGTTACCGCCCCGGTTGTCTCAAACGCCTTGGATACGGGCCCCAGCAGATTCTTGAACTGACGAAAAACCGTCACCGCGGCATTGTATATGTCTCCGAGGACTGTTTTGGACACGTTGGTCCATGGTCTTCACGCCCAGGATGGCAGCAGATTGCGGACTGTGTAACAGGAGTTGCATGGCGCCAGGGCATTGCAATGGGCCTCAACGAGCCTGTCGTGCCCCCTTTCCCTATGAGCGACTATGGAACTGGCTGCATGGGCACAATTGCCGCGCTTGTCGGGTTGTATAAAAGAGCGAAGGTAGGAGGGAGCTACCTTGGGACCACCTCGCTATGCCAGTACGACATTTACCTGCTCGAGCTCGGAGTATATGACGATGATCTAATGGCCAAATTGAGGGATCAGCACGACAAAGGATTCTTCGAGCTGAGGCACAACGACTCAGTGGACGAGGTGGGTAAGAGGGCACTGAAAACAATGAGGCGGGTGCATCCCGAATTATTCGAAGAGCGCCACATACAGGAGTGCTTTAGCAAGGGCTTCAACGCCAAAGTTCGGACCGTGAAGCCATGCGTAGAGATTGAGGGAATATGGAACGGCTTTATGAGAAGCTCAAGACCGAATGGATTTGACGAGGCAACCTGGGAGGGTTGGGAGGTTGATGAGGATATGCTCAAGGCATGAGTGACGACTTTCTATTGCTTTTTCTCAATCTTCGGCGGATCACTCTACATAATAATGTCTCATTTCCCCAACTTTTCGTCAACTATACCAGCCACAACTATCAAAAGTCATCACTTCAAAATTGACATGTTCACTAACTTTACTATGTTCTTTTTCCTCTTCACTCATATCACCTCACGCTTCCCCGCAACCCACTACCATACTGAGCTCCCTTATCGCATACATGCTTCCTTCAGGCAGTGCATCTTCCGACGTCCTCTCTTATTCCACCGGTGAATTGCCGAGAAACGAATGCAGAGAGTCAGCAGATCCGTATCGGGAAATTTCTGGTACCAGCCTTACCGAGGATAATAATACCCATTGGTCTCTTTGGTAGGGCGAATATGCATGACATGGAGTTTGGTGCATGCTGGCTGCGCTTTCGGCTGCGCTTTCGGCTGCGCTTTCGGCTGCAGGATTTGTGGGCCTCCCGCTGGAAGAGACGCTAGATGGGTCATCATAAGCTACGGCGAGCGACAATCTTGACATGCCATCTGGACAGCAACTATATGTTAGGTTTAGGACCATGGTATCATCTTCCGTCTACTATTTCTTTCGCGGGTATGCACTACAAGGGGCAAATATTATAAATCTACCCGTCACGTGAGTCAAGACGCTAGTCTCACCGCCTTGGCAGAACACCAAGATGTTCGCCACCTGAACTCACCGTCAAACTCATTAACTTCATGAGCTCCTCACTCCACAACCCACGCCGTAAAGGCTCCAAAAATGTTGCATCTGAACAGCGCGCGGCCATTATTACCTTGTGCAAAAGCCAGGGTCTCACCTTCCCTGAAATCAGCTCGAAAATCCACGTTGAAACTAGCCGGTGCAGACAGATCTATCAGAACGCTGTCAGGAAGGCTCTGAGCGATGAACCGAGCCCAGCACAACTCCTTGAGGCTAGTTAACCTAGCTACGAAAGTCAAGGCCGTCCTATCAAGGTTGCAGATGGAAGCGCCCTATCGAAACGTCTATGAACTGATATTATTGAATTTCCAGGCTACCAACCGATAGACGCTGTATCAGACATTGTGAAGGAACATGTGATGACGTTACGCCCCCAAACTCTCAAAAACATCATGATTGATCACCGAGACGACGAGCACAACTACGCGATAGTTCGAGGCGTACACAGAAAGAAACCTGCCCTAAACAAGGGACGTAAAGAACCTGCGGATTGACTATTCAAACTGGCTCATCCATGAGTACAATCTACACTTTCCACACCTAATTTCTGTCTGCTATGATGAGACTTCAAAGGCCTTTGGAGGTGCCAATTACCAAGGTGGCAAGCAGTACGTTTCTCGACCTCGAGGCCGTGATGCCAACGAGTTTTCTATACACGAGGATCCACCCAAATTCAACCTCATGATTTGTGCGGCAACATCTACGGATACCTACTGTAAGATGGATAGGCCATGTATTATATGGGAACCTGACGAGGACGCTGCAAAGGAGGCTCTCTTACAGAAAGTTCAGACGGCCAACACAAAGGCTAGGGATAAAGTCAAACACAAACAACACATGGCCAACTTTACTGGTACCGCTGAAGAGCGCGCTCTCTAAAAAATAAACAGCAATATAAAGGCACAAAACAGGGAGGCAGTAGCACGCAATTGAGAGGCTGGCCTAAAGGGTGGTTCCCTAAGGAAGGCCAGCGTTGTAATCAGTACGTAGTACGGTCGTAGTTTACGGCACCGTAATAGTGCCGTACGTCGTACGTACGTAAGAGCGATTTTGTTTGACCGTACCGTACGTGAGTCTGCAGTTTTACGCGTATACGGCCTATACGGAGGATATTTTGGTGTTGTAGGAGCTTTGTTTTTGAAGTAGTCCTATTGTAGTTAGCAGGGTATCTCGCACGGCCAATTTTCATCAACAAACTAGTGATGTATCAACACCCATCYATATTGCCGTCGTCGTYGTTGCAATGGATAACTTTGTACGCTCTACGCGTCAATCCCAGGCTTCTCAAGCCTCCTCTTCTTCTGCAAGCAGCGCGTTGCCTTACCACGCGGCGGCTTCAAAACGCCTTGGGAAACAGCCTGTTCCTTTATCACTAGTGTTATCAACACCCACCTCCCGCGAAGGCACGCCTTTATCTGTTGTATTAGCTCCCGCATATTCTCTATCGCACAACTACCTAGAGGAGACTCCTAAGTTAATAAATCTTGGTATTTGTTTCCCTATAAGGTGGGATTAGATTTAGAAGGGTTTAACGCGCCTGTTGAAGGACTACATTAGATAGAGAGTTGTGAACAAGCAGCACTTGCAGGGCGGCTCCAAACGCTTGGGGATATATAATTATAGTGCAGATTTGTTGTACCAAGAGCCCAGTAGGTTGTATAGGCGTGTTTAGCTCTGCAAGTTGTGTTATGAGCAAGGGAAGCGCAACTGTGCAAAGTACTTAGATTCTACGCATTATATTAGTACACACCTCTAGAAATCTTACTAAATTTCCATCTCCACTAGCCTTATACCTAAGCTCCTAAAACTAAATAATCCTTAAGAAGCTGCTAAAGTAGCAGCAGGAGCAAATAACGCCTTCTTGCAGTTACCCTAGCAGGAAGATGAGCTGTTGAAGGTGTACATTAATTGGATTATTTCTTACAATATATTGTTGTATCAGGCAACGTTGCTAGAAACAAGAGGGTTTTTTTTTTTTTTTTTTTTAAATCATTTATATTGTAGATATCTATTACTAGCCTAAATACAATAAAGCTCATGCAGCCACTAGGGCTATGGAGCGCGGCCACCAATCCAGCTACAACCCTCTTTGCTAGGGTGATCAAAAGCTAGTAGTAACCGCAGTAGCTATTTTAGCTACAAAAGAAAACAGTAGGAAAGGTAGTGTGTGTGTATTTCGCGTCGTGGTAGTAGACCCTATGCGGGCTCCTATTGCTTCTAGCAATTGTTGTTGTGGGTGGGTAGGGGTAATGGTAATGGTTAGGGTAAGCATCCTGTCAGGTATCAAACATCTCCTGCTGCTAACAGCCACCTTGCTGTCACCATCTTTGTCTCTTGTAGAAAGGCCGTGAGGGCTGTTCTTCCTATTTGAGAGTTAAACAGTTTGGGCAGGGTAGGACGTGTTTTTAACGCTTTTGCCATTGTTTTTYGTTGTTCTGCATAGTGCTTGCAGTGGAGGAGAAGGTGCTTAGGCGTCTGCAAAGCACTGCAATTGCCAAAACATTCCCCTTTGTTGTCCTTGCCTATTGCCTTGGAAAAATGCTTGAAGAAGCCTTTTCCTAGCTTTAGTTGAAAGTAGGCCGCCTGTGTCTTTTTAGGACCACAGATTTGTTGTAGTTTGAGGGAGAACCTGGGGTTGTCCTGCACGTGTGTAACAAGAGGGTTACTTACATAGAATTAACCTTAATTGCTCAACGCTCTACCTAGGAACCACGTAACACTTAGAGATTATATTATAAGGGGGCTTAACACGCGCAAGAGAGAGATTAAGGATTTACTACGCGCTGCAAGTAGTATAATTGCGTTAAGCGTTGATATCTAGACTTCCCTAAATTACCTTAGTTTTCTAGGCGTAGTTGCTTATTTTGTTAGTATGTAGCCCGTGTGCAGGTGGCAAAAATTACTAAAATCTTTGCACTTTAGCCTTAACTTCTAATTCTGCTACAACACTTAAAACTAACCTAAAATTAACTTACAGACGCCTAAAAAAAGCACTATAATATCCTTATTGCCTTCTAAAACCTGCAGGGAGATTATACTAGCAAGAACTAGGCTATAATTGTTAGGGAAGTCCTTGTTAAATATAATGCAGTATTAAAGTTTAAATTTTTTGTAGGCAACAATGCAAGCAATAACAACTCTACCTTTATTAAGGCAATTAACAGGGAACTTAGGATAGAGCTCTCTTAAGAGAATTAGATCTGCTGCGCTAGGCACATTATAAACCTTGTTGTTAAGGCAATTATATATAGAGATAGTGTTACAAAGTTTAAAGCTATGTTAGCTAACGCTCCTCCTAAAAAACAGTTCTCTATCTTCTAAACGCGCAGGGTTATTAGCTAACTACACAACCTTGTTAACGCAATTAACATCTCTACTAAATAACAAGAGCTCTTTATAGAGATACAAACAAAACACTATAAAGATATTATTAGCTTTGCAACTCTTACTTTACTTAAGGATAGCAGCGTAAGGTAGCACTCTGTCTAT
The DNA here is from genome assembly GCA_001599595.1 of Beverwykella pulmonaria. NCBI lineage: Eukaryota > Fungi > Ascomycota > Dothideomycetes > Pleosporales > Melanommataceae > Beverwykella > Beverwykella pulmonaria. The sequence goes on along the minus strand of BCHH01000005.1, from coordinate 3,043,860 downwards.
TTAATGCTCCTCTGCTGTTAGGAGTTGTAGGAAACAATTAACAAGTAGCTGCGTTAATAGAGAGCTATTACACCTAAGAAAAAGAGGCTGGAAGTAGGAGACAATAACAATAATAAGGAGGATAGATTTAACGCAAAGCTTAACTCCTTAACGCCAGATAACTAGGATAAGGTAAAGCTCTTAGCTAACTTCCTACAACCATTTTATAAGATAACTAAAAGACTTAAAGGCAATACTAGCAAATTAGGCTTTGGCTCTCTCTAGCAAACAATTGTTAATCTTAACATACTTAATAAGGAGCTTTGTAAGCAAAAGGCGCGCCTTGTTTAACACCTAAACAGCTTCCTTAAGTTAGCTGTTAATTAAGGTTTTAAGAAGCTTAACAGCTATTAGACTAAAGTAATCTTTAACTCTAAGCTATCCCTATACTTAGTAGCTACTGTGTTGAACCCTTAACTTCAGATTGCCTAGTTTAAACAAACCTAGAAGAATAATAAGGATTACTATACAAGAGTTAAAAAAGATGTGAAAGCAACCTTTAAGGACTATATTAAGCTTATTGCAGAAGAGGAAGAGAATAATAAGATTAAGGAGCAATTGCAGGAAATTCCGCACTAGAAGGTCCCTAAGGGCTTAAGCTTTAATAGTTGTTACAAGCAATCTCTTAACATTAATCTTTACTATATAATAGGTACAAAAGGGAGGGCAAAACGCTTTAAGGCGTTGAATGAGTTGGAGGAGTACTACGCCAGCCACAATGACAATCTCTCATGTTTTAACAACTTGGACGACAAGCTGCTCAACAACCTAATACAATAGTGGGATAAAGTGGGCCAGCAACGTTACCCAACGCTTTACCGCATGGCGTTGGACTACCTCTCTATCCCATCAACTTCATGTGACTGCGAGAGGGCGTTTAGTAGAGCTAGGAGGACCGTTACCGACGATAGAAATCGCCTAGGTGGAGCTATGATTGAAGCACTACAGCTACAGAAAAACTGGCTACAAAACAGAGCCGTGGCGAGTCATCTCATCAACCTCAGCATATACATTTCACGCCAAGAACCTATATAAATCACCCATATACGGCATATACGGCGGTCTCCGTACGTACGTATCGAGGGGGAGATTTGGATCCGTAAGTTCAATTCACCCTACAGTTTCCGTACGTACGTACAGCGTAATTGACCCGTACAGGTTCTTCAACTTCTACGGATGTACGGTATACGTACGGATTACAACGCTGAAGGAAGGGCATGAGGAAACTGAAGACGCCTCAGAGCTTCTTTAAAGAGGAGGAGTTTATATATAATCTGGCAAAGGCATGAGCGGCCTCTGGTACGCAGAGAACATACTCAAGGAACATGTCTTCCCGTATTACTGCTCTGTACGCGATAGCAATCCCAAGGCTACTGTTTACCTAGTACAGGATAACGTCTATCTCTATGGCCTCGGCATGCGTTACTGCGCCCCTAAGATCGATGAGATGGCTATTAAGCTAGCTCCACACCCGCTAAACTCTCCTGACTTGCATCCAATTGAGAGAGTTTTTGGGCGACTTGAAGGCTTCTTTGATGGGTATGAGGTCGGCTCTTGCAGCAAGGAAGCAAAGCAAATGGCTAAGGGTTTTGTAAAGGAGATTTGGCAGCACAATGAGGCCATGCAGCAATACATGGCTAAGAAGCTGTCACGGTATATATGTTATTCTATACGCACCTCACCCTATTGGGTTCACTGCACCTTTTTAGGTAGCGCTGGTCGAGTGGTATAGAGCTTGCTCCTGACAGAAGCTCCATGCCGATTACTTTACAAAGGTGGCTGGCCTCTGTATAGAGCACGATGGCAAAAACAACTTTACAGCATGAATAAAGCCTAAATTGGCATTTATATTCAGCCAAAAAAATTTGAAATCCGGCCTATTTTGACGATTATTTGGCGTTTCTACGATGAAGGCTGGACTTTGATGAGGAAACCCAAATTTCACGTGACGGGCAGATTTATTGTTTCTGCCCCTTGTAGTCGTTCCTCAAGTAAATTCATAGATATATATTATTATTTCTACTTACCGTCTGTTACCAGCCCTCTCTAGAGCTATGCAGACTATTGCCTTAGGAAAAACCTATATACAAGGAAAACCTTTCGTGTGCCTTATGTGCTGTTTGTACGCTCTTGAGCGTATATAGCTTTTTTTCCTTAACTTTCGACCGCCCGTTCTGTCACGCTTGCCCCCGTACAGGGGAAATCAAGAAAAATGGATTGAGTATAAGAGATAGTGAAGGTATGGGTAGGAGAGTAGGGGTGTATCCGGTAAGAGTTTCAGTTCAGTTCAGATAGTCGCTTCGCCGTCGTTGTTCCTTCGTTCCCACGATGATAGCCCGTCTGCCTGTTGGTATCCGTTGACTGCTTCGTTTTCTAGCTCCTTTGCCACTGTAAATTGCCGTAAGACGTTCTGTTGTATAAACCACTTTGCTACTGCTCTTGCCTGGGAGGGATCGCCCAACACCACTGGTAGGCATTCGCTGCGCAGGCGAGGCATCAGTGTCCCGCGGTCGTATCTCGGGCAGTGGAAGACTAAGTGTTGTACCGTCTGTTCGTGCCATCCGCACGTGCATTCCTTTGTGACTCCAGGGACATGCCGGGTAGTTAGCCATTTATTTAGTCCAATTGCTTCTGTGCGCATGAGAAATAGTGCTGTTGACTGAGCCTTTGTAAGATTGTCGTATAGCTGACTTGGACCTCGTCCCAAGCTGATCTTCCGTCCTAAAAGCAGCATCACACCTCACGGATTGTATCTGCCCATTATAAGAAGCCTCGAAGTACAGTCGTTTGCAAATCAGCTTCCCTCCCAGAGAATTTCGCCGCGCTACTCTTGGCAACCGCCTTACTAAACTAAGATAAGCGTCAAACAAGTGGTGTGCTCCGCGCACTACCCAACCCGCATTGTAACCCAGTGATGTCAGGCTTTGATTGTGTCGGCCGGTGGGTTACATAATGAGCCACCTCGATGTTGGATCGTATGACTCACTTCCATGTTTGTTATGACTACCTTGGCAGGCTCCTGCCGTGCCTGGCAAGACTCTAGATATTTCTTCGGTAGCTCCTCCGTAGAATCAATACAACAATCATCTTCCTCTCTATCTACTTCGTCACATCACGACAGTTTGCTATCTTCATCTCCAACAGAGCTTTTCAACTCTACATCTCCAACGAAGCTTTCTTGCCACTTTTAATTGTCGCACTTCAGGAACCCTATGCAGCAGCTCGCTTAGCAGTCTATGTGATACACACACAACGAGTGCCGTCCTATCAGCCGTCATGGCCTCTATACTGGGTAGCCAGGCAAACCCCGCAATCGAGGAGGTAGTGGGGTGGGGTGAACACCAGCTGCTTGAGTGGATCGAACAAATTCAACCGAATCTGCTCAAAGGCGACCAAGCTCAGAAATTTAGCTATGCAGGCATCTCAGGGGATCTCTTCTTGAGACATGCTGGCGATGTAGATTTCTTCAAAAAGAAATGCTATCTGTCTTTTGGGGTTAGTTACACGCTCGCAGACCTGGCAAGCGAGCTCTTAGGAATAGAGACCGCTAGTAGAGTACAGAAACAGAAGGAGCAAGATACCAGCACTGGTAAGTCCACGCGCCTTTGTTGTTCTCTTTACAGCTAACAATATCTACAGGGGACCAAGAACAAGTCAAGTATGCAGAGCCCTCTTCTAAAAGGAGACGCGTAGGGGACGGTTTGACTCGAAAGCTCACCTCCCTTGCCCAAAAAGCCCGTGATCAAAGAAACAATCTCCTAGAGCAACATCCAGATCCGGAAGAGCTATACAAGCGGCTGTCCAATCCCGCCCTTATCACCAGGCTGCCATTCCCCTCTGTAGGGTATCAAATACCGACTAATCGGTTCACAATTCTTGAGGGCGGATATTGGTCTTACATCGGACGCGAATATTTTACAACACTTCTTGATGAAGTAAACCAGTTAATAGACTCTGCAACTCCAGATCTTTACCTTTACGGAACTTATGGCTTTGGAAAGTCCCATCTTCTAGCTGCACTTGTCTGTTATCTGACTGTTGCTGGCAAAAGAGTAGTATATATACCAAACTGTTGGGAGTGTTGTATGAACGTCTTTGTAAATTTTCAAGCGGAAATGTTGTTTGCATGGGCGGATGACATAAAGGTGCAAAAAGATATTATAGAGCTGAAGAAGCTTGAGGAGATTGATGACTTCTTTGAGCGCCATGGAGATGTCCTATTTATTGTTGATCATGCAAATGCCTTCAATTTGGCAAACGGAAAAAACGATATAATATCTGACGAAACAAAGAAAGATGCGCGTAAGTGGATAAACGCGTTTACAACACATCACAATGTTATATACAGCGTGTCGGCGAACTACCAGGCTCGAGTACAAACAATGGAGGAAATAAGAAATGTTAAGAAGCTCTATGCCTATGGCGGACTTTCTGATGTAAGTCCCCTAAATATAATACTTTAAGTATAGAGTTGACTAACTTCTTCTATAGAAGGATATGGAGCAATGGTGGATACGGGAAAAAGATGCACTTCCTGATGAATACAAAGCAGATAATCTCAACAAAGACAGGGCGGGTGATCTTGAAACCTTCAAGTCCAAAATTGAAGACATTACAGGCTGTATCCCGTTGCTTTTGGACAGGTGCATAGTAAAGGAGAAGATTGACTTATCCGCCCCAATATTGGATGAGGTTTTCAGAGAGGTTCAAGAATTTATGTTGAAGATCCGAATTACGCATGGGGTGTGGTGGGATGCGTAAGTGTTATACTCTGTCAAGTAGTCCCTGCAAAATTGCTAACTTATAAAGCCATTGTAAATATGCGACTGCTTGTATTATTAACCGAACGCCTCCAGGGATCCCGCTTAAATACATTGATCACGAGTACGTCTACATTAAGGAGGATGGAACAGCAACGTACGCATGCGGTATCGCTCGCGAGGCTGCAGCTAAGGAGTTGCGCAAATGTTATATAACCGAATTCGCCAGCCTAAATTCTTTGGAAAGATTAGAGAAGCACATCAACAATCCATCCATCACAGGCTTCTTTATAGAGCATGCCGTATTATCGTCAATCCTTATGAATGGGTTAGAAACCATAGGGGTTAAGACAAAAGTACGGCAGGATACATTCTGCGACAGTTACCCGGTATTCAATAAAGATCGACTTGGTGGGACACTTTATTTCCCACTATGGTTTAATTACCCGGACGTTAGTGCGATACTAGTCCAAATTTCCAACGATTCTGGCAAAAAGAAATGTTCAATGTATCCCATTCAGGTCACAGTGGCAAATTCTCATGCCAATTCTGAACAGGGATTCCTTAGTCAGTGGGAAAAGTGGACTCAAGGCTTTGACGGATACGATATTGAGGTCACGTTCTGTTGGATCACGCTTGAGTCTGAAAGTGCCTCCCCATCGTCTCGCTCACTTGGATTGAAAGAGATTAGCAAGCCTGGCTACAAGTTTACGCGCATTCCCCTTGACGTAGTCAACAAAGACATCTGGAAAAAATACGACCAAGCGATAAAGGCTCGGGAAAGGGCTCGGGAAAAGGCGACAGCTAACCATGCCGGGTTTGCCCTTGCCAATGTCGGATCGACCTAGATAGATTGTTTCAACTTTACCCTGAGCGTTACCTATGTAGCATTACTCAGACATAGTTGTTACCTGAGTTCCGTTACCTAGAAGGTCAAATATGACCCCTGGGGGATTGTTTCAACCCTTGTTGGCTGACTGAGTTGCATGGGTTGGAAGGAGGAATTTCGACTCCAATTTGGGCGGATCTAGCTGGCCTAGGATGTAGCCATAGATTGAAAATAGATTTGTAGTACTACAACTTGAACCACTTCAACCTGAACCACTCCGATTTGTAGTACTACGGTATATTTGGAGCAACGACTGAAATCAAACGCCCTCTACTCTTCATGTTCATCCGTTTTTTAATAAGTATCTTCTTGGACCTGTAGATACATGACATGAAGGTGTAGGTTTATGCAAAGTAATGGTATCACTTTTCGTATCCACAAGGAGCCCGTAGAGTAGTATCGTACAAATTATAATTGCGTCTGCGCATACCCTGTGAAGCCAAAGGCCATACCGCCCAACGCCATCTATGCAGACAACCTCCTCCAACCTGCAAGCTTCCACCAATGCCATCGACGCGCTGCCACTTTAGCATCACTTGTCAATCAAAATCTTCACGCCTGTAAGCCCCTCGGACAGCTTGTTCAGCGACTGCTTCTCGCCCCCCAACGCCCACTCGACACAGTCTTCCAGTACCTTGCTTCCCAGCGCCTCATGCGGCAGCCAATGCCCGCCCTCGACCAGCAGAAGCTGACTATCCTTGGTCAGATAGTCGGAGATTCCATCCAGAGCTAGGCTTCGCTCGAATGCCGGATCTCGCTTGCCCATGATTATGGTTGCAGGCGCTTGCAGCGCACCCGGTGGACCGTCCTCAAAGAGACCCGCGCCGGAGGAGCGTTTCGTGATCGGGATATCGGAGAGCGCGACCACGGTCTCGAGGCTCTTCTCCCAGGCGCCAAGACCGACACCCTCGCGGTAAATGCGGATCTTCTCGGACATGCCGTGGTCCTGTTCCCGGCGACGGACCGACTCCGGGTACTTCAAGTCGCCAGAGGTGAACTGTGCCTGGCCTGGCCCGCACGACATTGCCATCCAGTCTGCAGCTTCCTCGACGGTTAGCTCTCGAACGAACTTGCCATCCGGCCCCATGAGACCGGCGGCCACCCGATTGAGAACCCGCAACAGCCAAAAGTTCCCCATTGTGGCAAAGAATGTAGCTAATGGCGAGGGCAAGTTGAAGCAGAAGATGTAGAAGGAGCGACCGAATTGGCCAAGCACCGGCTTGAAGGTATGGTACGCAGTTTTGAGGAGACGGAGGGAGAAGGGACGGCGAATCCAGGTGTGCAGCATTTGCATTGCCGAGGCACCGTGGGTTTCTGCATTGGAAAAGACTTGTTGTGGCTGTTGGGCGCGTCAGTAGACGACACTTGCTGGGGGGGGGGGGTGTAAGGATGGAACCCACGATGATTGCAGACGCAATGATCCACCTACCAGCCAGCTCTTTGGCCTCAGATGCGAGTCTGGCGCTGAGTATAGCCCCCCAGTCGTGCGACACCACGACGACCCTCCCGTGGTCTCCCAGGTATTGGTCCCGCATTCCCAATATGAACGCCGTCAGCGACTCGAGCAAGCCATCGGCGTCGTACTTTTGCAGGCTGTCGCTGCCTCCATACCCGGGCAGGTCGACGGCAATGAGGACGTGGGACTGGAGAGCTGGCGATTTGAGGAGTCTGCGCCAGAGGAGGAAGGAGTCGGGGAAGCCTGCTCTTCCAATCAGCATGCAAGCGTCACGTAGGGCGTTGGGGGACCGGCAGCGGACCATGGGTGAAGATGGCTACATTGCCCGTCGTGATGGCTTCGTCATTCGCACTGACTACATAGTGCAGCTTGAGGCCATTCTTGAGCGTGAAGAACTCGTGTCTGAAGCCCGGCAGCGGCGAACGAGAGAGCGTCCAGTACCTTTCCTGGGCTGGCAAAACACAGATTAGCTCCAAGCAGCGCTCAAGCAGGCTCGTGAGAAGACATACCGAGCTCAAGGGCCCGCTTCTCCTTCGCTGTCGTCGTCTTCGTGAAGGCTCCATCGCGGAACGCAGCAATGGCCATCATGGAGCACAAATTGAAGAGGCCGAAGCCGAAGCGGAAGCTCTGCCAGATGATGTGCCCGAGCATGCTGGCGGACGAGCTCGAGCTGGAGCTGGAGCTGCGACGAGCTGTGGGGGAAGGCGGCGGGGGAGGCATGGTGAGATGCGGTGAGGAATGCGCCGGCGCGGGTGTTGGTGATCAAGACGCAGCTATATCTGCGCCTCGTGTTGGCAATTCACGATGCAGCGTCAAGCGTCGGGAGACTTGTGGCGAGACCTGGCGAGAGCGTTGTGTTCCCTTGGAGCTCTCCATAGCGTACGCAGGGCAGGTGATATGCAGTCACCCGGCAAGCTCCTGCTTGGGGGTCGTCTCAAGCAGGAAGCTCCAGCGGCGGTCAACGGTGCGCGCCCAGCATGCTAGCCGATAACGCCGAGTGGCCAGAGCTCCGGCGATCCCTCCCGCGATGGGCGGCAGCAAGTTAGCGGGGCTCGAGATCATCACAGCACGCGTGCCTCCAAAGCGTCGTCTCTTGCCGGAGTGCGTGACGCTCGAGGGCATGTTGTGCGGCACAGGCTGCTACTCGTCAGGAGACGCTTGCAGATATATAGGATGTGCAGACCAGCGTCGCTAGGACCTGCCGCGAACAGTATACAGTATACGAACAGAGACAGACAGACAGAGTCGCGAGAGCTGCGAGAGCTGCGAGAGCTCAGCAGCATCAACAAGGCAGGTGCGAGCACAACCTAGCAGCTACATATCAATCCCCAAGAAAGCTCCAGGCTACCATGTACGATTCGGATGGCTGCGGGCAAATGTCTGCATCGCATGAGTTAGCTATAGGATCATCGGTTAGGGGAGCTCCTATCCGGAAACTTACAGCTGCCCTTCCCACTCGAATATCGCTCTCTCTATTGCGTCAGCGGGCCGATTCTGCTATGCCCTTTATGCGAACGATTCGAATAGCGTTTCGTCTCCGAGTCCAGCTGCTCAACGCTGGCCCTATCTCGGACGCTTCGGCTCGCCCCGTATCGTCTTGGCCCAACGATAGCCGTGTAAAAGGGCGAGTCGTGACGTCGAGCGCAAAGTTTCGAATCCCAATCCCCTCAGTCCACATCCATCCTCCCATCCATCCTCCCGCTTTTCCTCCTCTCCCTGTTCTCCTTCAGCCTCTCCGCAACCCGCCTCTCCACCGTCCTCGACTCCTCCAGCTCCTCCAATTCCCTCTGCACCCCCTCGTTCTTCCTAACCGCCACTTCCCTCTCCCTCATCCTCTCTCGCACCTCCTCCATCACCTCCTTGATCCTCTCCTCGACCACGCGCTCCAATTGCCCCGCATCCTCGATCCCATTTTCCCTGATAAATCTCTCGGCGAACTCGTTAATCGACGATGGCGCGGGGCCAGGGCCTCCCGTGTGGCATCCATGGATGTGCGTGAGAAGGACGCCGGGGATGGGCGAGGGGTGCGTCCGCAACGGGGAGGTGAGCGGTACGGGGAGAGTGGCCGGGTCTATGTGTAATGTGGATGCGGGAGTGGGGTTTGTATCCGAGGGCTGTGTGCGCGGTGGGGGGTTGTTGTTGGACGGGTAGAGAATCGCGGTCATGAGCGCGTTTTCGAACGCTTCGTTGTAGGGGACTGTCGCCGGCGAGTAGTCGATTACGGGCGCGGTGGAGGGGGGGTCTTGGTCGTCGCCGGGGGTAAGCGGGGCGTTTTGAGACATGCTCTGGGTGAGATGGTACAGTGTAGTATGTGCGACTGAAGCAGAAATGAAAGGATGTGATTGTGGAGCAAGCGTATCTATTTTGATGGTCTGGAGGTATGATGGGAGGATGGGGGAGGCGGAGCGCGTTGCGGATGCGTTCGCCTTCAATTGCTGACTAAGCGATATATAAATCATCTTCGGCTTTGCCTTGCGCGCTTCCCGCACACGTCTACAACCTCCACCCACGACCCCCAACCGCCAATCCTTTCACCATGGCCGACAAATTGCGTGCACAGCAACAACTCGAGTCGCTCCAAGCGCGATACATCGGCACGGGAAACTCAGACACCACCAAGTTCGAATGGACCTCCAACATCGCGCGCGATTCGCTGTCGTCATACATAGGACACCCTCCGATGCTGCAGTATATGAGCATTGGGCTCGGACAGCCGCGGGAGAGGACAAGGATCCAGCTGTTGGAGAGGATGATCCAGCCGGTTGGAAAGCCGCCAGAGGCGAGTGGGAACTAAGAGGGCTCTTGGCGGATGCTGGCTAATGCTGAGGACAGACGCAGAATTGATCCGTGTGAGAGAAGGAAAGGGAACACCGACTTCATTTTCGGCGCCATGATGAGAGAAGGAAAACTTGATATAGGGCGGAAGGAAGACGAAGTCCGTATGGGAGGATACCACGGCGCGTTGGCAAGGCAATCAGAGCGCAGGGTGGAGATATTTTCTATTGGCAGGACACTGCTCCAAGGTACATCTCCATGTGCAACCTTGTGGACCTAGACGCGGCTGACGTCTGCACGATAAGGCATATCCTCGTTGACAGGAGGCACCCCGAGAGGGAGAAGATGTTGTATCTAGCTTCGCCAGCAGACAAGAATCACGAATGCATATCCACAGATGAACTCCCAAATAGTCTAAGCTCCTGGACGTGCTATGACGTGCTAATCGCTGTCACTCGCGCTTCCCGCACCTGTCGGCTCATCGTCGTCCTCGTTAACCACATCTCCCCCCGCCATCATGGTGAACTCGCCCTTCTGCAGCATCTGCCTCAGCTCCGTGTTCCGTGGGTCCGCCAGCTCGAGGGGCTTCAGCTTGGCCTTGTTCCGTATCCGAGGATCGCAGCCGGCATCGATGAGGATATCTACAATCTGGAGGCCGTGGGGCCATTCCGACTTGTCGAGCGAGTTGGTGTAGCGGACGGCTTTGTGCAGGGGCGTGTCTTTTTCCATGCGGTCAATCTCGTCAATCTCGACGCCTTCTTGGTCCAGAAGGATGTCTAGGACTTCGTCTGGTTGACTGTTAGCCCCTGGGCCTCATGGAACCTGCTAGCGTAGCTTCAACCATGGTGTTGTGTGGCAGCTGGAAGAGGGGGAGGAGGTACATACAGCTTCCATAAGTTGCCGCGATATGCAGACAGCCGTTCCCCACTCCGTCAAAGGCCTTGTTCAGCGTCTCGGCGACATATTCCTCCGGTTTCTTGCCGGCCTTGGCTGCCGCGGACTTGAGGTCTTCAATCGTTTCCTCGAGCAGCGAGGTGTTGTTCCGGCGGCACGCTTCGAGGATCAGCTCGCGGGGAGAAGCGCCCTGGGAAGCCATTAGATCTGTACTTTGCGAGGTGGACGTCGCGCATACCTCTTCGTCCGCCATGGTGGTTGATTCGGTGGCGTGGGGTGGTCCGCGGGGTAGAGAGTGTGCAGGATATGCTGGACACAACGCTCGCAAGCGGTGGAAAGAAAGCAAAGGAGGAACGACAAGTAAAGCGGTGATGTTGGACCAGATTGCACGCGCTCAGGGTGAGACAGCGGCTACGAGTGCGCGTCGTCGCAGGTGAGCCACCACAGTCGGTGAGACACGAAATCGTTCCCCCGCGATCCCGATCCGGGCTAGCGCTCGACTGGTGCGCCACAACACCCAGCTCGAACTTTTGACTCCCAACCTGCACGCTTCATCGCGTCCAATTCATAGAAAATACACCGCCCGCCATGCTGCTTTGTATGCTCCCTGTATTTGAACTACCTTGCGACGCTAACATGCCCCAGTCTGCCCCACGTGCAGCAACATGCTCCGTGTGAGCAAAGTGCCCCCCGGCGACCCCTCCGCCGAAGACGTTGTCGGCCAGAACCGCTTCGAATGCCTCACCTGCCCCTACCAGTTCGTCATCAACAAGCGCTACTATGAGCGCAAGTACATGAAGAAGAAGGAGGTCGAAGACATCTTGGGCGGCAAGGGCGCATGGGACAACGTGGACAAAACCGAAGGTCTGGATCCACGGGAAGACGCGGTGGAGAGGCTGGCTAATGGGGAGCAGTGCAATGTCCAAATGAGAAGTGTCGTAACGACTCGGCGTATTGGTATCAGCTACAGATTCGGAGCGCTGATGAGCCCATGACAGCGTTTTACAAGGTCAGCGTCACCTCGTCTTGGCTAGGTGGAGGGGGCTAACGGCGTGCAGTGTACGAAATGCGGCAAAGAATGGCGCGAATGACCGGCGAGAATAGCTTGGACATACTGGGCGTTTGGGATGGAAGGTGTCGATGCATTATACCCTAGACGGACAACAATAATTGCAATCTGCGCATATGGCGTCAGCTTTCGATCGACTCCATGGTCGACTACGATACGCGTTTGCCACCTCCCATTTACTCAACCTCTGAAGCTTCGCACACGGTTCTTCATGTTGACCACTGGCCCCCAGCACAGCGTTGCACCCCGTAGCTGCCGTCTCTACTCCACCTTGTAGCTCTTCTCTCCGATCGCTGCCATCTCTCCTCCACCATCTCTGCACGGAGCGCATCCAGCACCCAGATGGCAGAAATTGGCATCTCGGTGAGCAGCCTTAAGCGCGAGACTGCCGGCATCTCCGACTAGGCTTCCAGAGGTCCAATGTCATGACAGACGACTGAGCAGCGGTAAAGGATGAGGTGTGGCAGCATGTCTCGGACAACCCAAATATGGTTTGCGAGTTTGGTCGCTCGTCTGACGCATGAATGAGAGGTCTTGTGGGAGTAGACGCATGGGGGAGTTGGCCTCCCTAAGGGCGGCCTCCAAGGGTGAGGAGAAAATGCCGTCGCACACAAAGGCCCCAAGGTCGCCACAGATATAAGAGCGCTCTTAGCTTAGGGCGATGAAAAGGGAAGGTCTTCGGTCCCGTGGGATCCTCCAATGTACGGTGCACAATGCGGTCTCCATGGTCGTTAACTCCTCAGAACCGGGGTAGTACACAGAGCCGAATGACTAGGAAAGCAGATGGGGAGTGGCAAAGGCAAACACCTTGCCGTCTCTTCCACACACAGTCCTATATGTGTTCGCTCACGGTCATGCCATGAGTATGTATCAGTGAGTTATCACCTGTTTTTTCCCGATCCGTACAATGGGCTTCTGCAAAAGTGTGAAAAAGACGGTGACTCTGCTCAGCTGCAATGAATTCAACCATCCTTCGTACAACCGCAGCATTGCAGTTCAAGATGGTTCCACGACGTCTTGGTAGGAAGGCTTATCAACAGAAGAACTCCATAGCCGGAAGGCTTGACGTCAGTTATCGTTTTTTGGCGGGAGCCACAACAGGGCCGTGCCCAGGATGCGGAGAACTTTTAAGCATTTCACGCATCTCACCCCCGGTAACCACTGCTTGTTTGTCCGAACGGCCTCTATCCGGCCAATCAGCCCGCGTACCGCCTATCGCACAGCCATACTTACAGGGATCGTTCCTAGGCACCGCCTCACGTCGGCATGGCCGTTTTGGTGAACACAAGTCACGTTTCGGCCCCATTCCATGTCTCAGCCTCAGGCCAGCCTGGTCCCGCATAAAAAATGCAATCCCTGTCGAGCTGGAATGCAACGCAGGCCAATGAAACGAGGTGCGCCACAGGGAACTGCCACAGCGGGTAGGGAGGAGCAGCCACTTGCGCCCTCGTGCTCAGTACGGTGGTACCGCCTTCATATTCGGAGCGTCCGCTCGCTATGTATCGTGGTTTCTGGACCATTGACTCGACAAACAAACCACTCGGCGACTACTGTCTGCACTTAGATGATCGCTAGCTCCACTATTACCACCCAACACTACCGCCGAACACTACCACGATTGTGTCGTGTGAGAGATGTTGTCCCCCAATGGAAACTCGCCCAAGCGAGCGGCGCCAAGCATCTGGAGTTTGGATTCGGGATACCAGAGCAATTCGTTGTTTTCGACAAGTCTAGAGGAGTTGGTGGGTTCGCAGCCGGTACATAACATTTTCATTCTCTGTCCTGGGCAATCGAGGCTGATGGCCCACAGTTTGGCAGCACATCCAACGGATATCTACAGTCTCCTATCGAAGAATACCGCGATGCGCCAGTGGGTGGGGTTTGGAATGCTCGAGGTGTATGTTTGGATGGTCCTGGATCGTTCAAGTCAGTCTGCTAAGAGGACACAGGAAGCACAACGGTGGCACGCACCCACTGAAGAACCAGTCATCGACCCCGCTGTCACCAAGCTTAGCAACTTTACCACCAAGCACTCGGACTTCTTCCTGCCAGAATTGAAAAGAGATGGAGAGCCGTGCCTCACCTGCGAGTTCTGGAAGATCACGAATGGGGATAGCGTCAAATGCGAGGAGTGTCGCATTCCTGAGATTGTGGAGCCGGCGCTGGTGGTCATGGCTATGGAGTCGTTCAAGGTGGAGGACCAGGAGGAGGATCCGGTTTCGTTTCTTCGGTCGCCGAGAATGACTCCAAGGAAGGCGCTCAACTCGCTGGACACCGCAACTCGCTGCTCGGCCTGCGAACTCTCCGCTCTCATCGACCCATCCGTCCCATCGTCGTGCCAAAGCTGCTCGCCCAACCCGAATCTCCTCTCGCCAGTATCGCCAGCCTCCCCAGACTACAAAATCAGACGGTCCCGAGCCGGCCGCAACTCCAAGCTCCCCCTTAGAGCCCTGAACCAGCTCCAAGCCTGGCTCGACGCAAACCAAGACAATCCCTATCCCAGCCCCGAAGTGAAGCGTCAATTAGCCCAAGAATGCGGTATCACAGAGAAGCAAATCAACACATGGATGACAAACGCGAGGGCGCGGCAACTCAACCCTTTGGATACATGGCTCTCGTCCGGCTCCGAAGACGACGGCGCGCACGAGAGCGACATCGCCAGCGCTGCCGACATGCCAGGCTACGCAACCGGCTTCAGCTACCTCTCCGAAACCCACGCTGCGGGCCGTAAGCGCGCAGGCTCTGTCTCTGGCTCCAGCGCCTTCTCAGCAGGAAACACACGCCCGCAGCCCTCGCGTCGAGGAAAGAAGAAGAACTACCGCCGCACCAATGCACCGCCTCCAATCACCTCACTCCGTTCTCCAACCCTTGCCTCCCCCACCTCTCAATCAGACCAGGAGATGTGGCAGTGTACATTCTGCCAGCGGCACCTAGTCCCCAAGTCCTGGCGCCGGCACGAAGAAACACAGCACCGGCCAAAAGCAGAATGGACGTGTATGCTGTACGGCCCGCGGCTCACCTTCCCCACCCGCACTTCCTCCAATCCCCTCTCGCTGCCATCCACAACGCAGGACTCCTGCTGTGCATTCTGCCCGGCTAAGAACCCGAGCGAAGCCCACTTTGTAACGCACCACCGCATCGCCGAATGCGCCAAACGTCCCTTGAAAGAACGCACCTTCTACCGCCCGGACCACCTCCGTCAACATGTCAAGAACTTCCATAATGCAACCCTCTATGACATCGTGCAGAGCCGATGGAAGAGAGCGGCCGAGGGCGGCGACAAAGGATTCACGTGCGGGTTCTGCGGCTTGTGGCTTGAGAACTGGGACCGGCGCGAGACGCATATAGCAGGGCACTTCAAAGAGGGGGCAACGATGGAGAGCTGGAAGGACCCCGAGATCTGGGAGGCGAATAGGGCACGGGAGATGAGCATCTTGCAGCCGGAGAGGAAACAGAAAGTCAATGACAAGGAGGGCGAGAAACACATCTCCGGCCTCGCGCGACTAAGCAGGACCTTCACGAGAAGAGCAACGCGCGAGCAAACACACCCCCACTCACAGGCTCCATCCCTCTTCGCCAACACCTTCGCGCCCATACCCACTTCCCACCCTCCAAGCCTTCCTCTCTCATATCCAGCTTACTCCCCGCCCCCCGTCCTGCCCGACATCAACCGTGATCCACTTATGCCTCTGGACGACCGCTACGGGACCTTCGGCTGGACGCAGATGCACACACACACGTACACGTACCCCGGGAATCCTAATGACAACGTAGGCTTAGGCTTGGGGATGAGCATGAGTATGGCTCCGGAGACGCAGTTTAGTGCTCCGGAGACGCAGTTTAGTCCTTCAGTGTATGATGTCGAGTTTGAGCGCGTGATGGCCATGACCGAGTTTCCAGATTTGGCTGATCAGCATGGGAGCGCGTGGGGACAGAATTAAGAAGCTTTCTTTGGGGGGTTTTCCTTTCTGGACTTAAGGAGTTATGGGCCAAGGGAAAATTTCGGCTTTGAGCGAGGTGTTTTGGGATTTCTTCTCTGGGGATTTCTTTTCTCCGGCATCTTTCTTCGGCTTTTCTATTCCTTCATGTGGTTTTCCTTTGGTGCATAGCTCTCGGTTGTTACTGATTTATACCATAGACCAGTCCTGTCCAGCGATTCCAATTCCAATTCCAATTCCAATTCCAATTCCAATTCCATCTTATTTGTGTATACATAGTCTTCAGTTTCAGAAAAGATTGCGGAACTGGGAGAGAATTTAAGATAGAGACCAAGAACGACCCAAAAGGTCAACCCAAATTCTCACGGTATACCCAATGTTATGAATTGGAAAAACGAAGGGTATAGAACAGTGTCCATTCTTATTGGCCTTTCGCCTGTATCAAGAGAACAATATGAGGCCAGGAAAAGATGGCCAAAAAATATCTAAAATGAAGCTCATGTGTCATTCACTGGCCACATTTCCCGTCTGTACCAGCCCGCCATGCAAAAAAGCAAATTCCATGCTACCATACCCAAGCTATCGACAGGTCTATCTATATCCTCATCATATCGACTCAGCGCCCTCACAATACCAAAATTTCCACCTCGTTTTCTCATTCAGTTCGTAAAGTCAAGGTAAACTCCGTCCTCTTCTCTTGGTTATGAATAATCGCACTCCCTCCTCTTCCTCACTCGCCCTCTTTTCATCATGTATAGTGGCACTGCTTCCTACGCAGGTCCGTCCTCATCAACCGCCTTACACCACGGATGGTCCAGTACCTGGCTGATCGTGATGCGCCTCTCCACGTCCCTATCTAGCATCAACCGAATGAGATCGATGCACTCTTCGCTCAGAATATACGGCACGCGGAGGTCGTGATCCATAATCTCGTCTATGCTATAGAACGGATTCTCTTTGTACACAATGGTGTAAAGAAGGATACCGAGTGCCCAGACATCTTGCTCCTTTCCGCGGTAGGACTTTCCGGCTAAGACTTCGGGCGCAGCGTAATCTAATCATACTTAGTAAGGGGGGTGGGAAGTGAAGGTAGGAAATGCTTACCAATTGTTCCAACGAAAACGTCAAATGGACCGCTCTTGATGTAGGCTGCGCTGCCAAAGTCAATCAACTTGATGTTACCCTCGCCATCCAGGATGACGTTCTCGTCCTTGATGTCGCGGTGAACCACCTTCGCCTTGGTATGCAAGTGATGAACCGCCTCGGCAGTCTGTACGAAAATCTTTCGGCACTCCTTCTCGTCCATGTTCACACGAAGCTCGATGTAATCGAAGAGATCCATCCCTGGCAGGCCGTGTGGTACCATCTCGATGTAGTAGTTGATATCGTCTTCGAAAAAATCAGACATCTCGACAATGTTATCGTGCTTGAAGCCATCCCGGCGTAGGTAATCTAGAACGTGAATCTCCAATGGTACTGTTCCGAGTCGACGATCGCGGGTCCATGTATCCACCAGAATGCGTCGCTTTGTGACATACTTGATCACGACCTTCTTGCCAGGATTCTTCTTGTAGCGACAGAGTTTGACTTGGCCATAGGCACCCTGTCCCATATCCTCGAGCACCACAAAGTCGTTGATTGTCTTTCTTCCTGGCGCTTCGTTTGGTTCGGGTTTAAGGGGGGTCTCTGGCGGCGGCGTGGTAGTGGAGATTGGCTGGGTTGCAGCTTGAAGTTGTTTCGTGAGCAACGACACATGCGCGGCAGGCGAAGCATATTGTTCTATGCCTTCGGGTGCAATAAGTGTTGATTGACCAGGTGAGGGCTGATGCGGTGGAGTTCCTGGGCGGGATACAAGCGGTGTGACGGGGCCGACGCCGTGATTCGTTGCGTGCAGGTGTCGCGAATATGTTATCCATAATGCGTAGACCAACTCTGTGCCAGGCGCCGGCTTATTAGGAGCATCTTGCTCCTCCTCTTCCTCCTCAATCACAGAATCATGAGGTCGTGGTGTTGACTTCTCGCTCTTGACGACTCGCATTTGAACGTCGACCATGATTTCGGCTCCATCACGATGCAGCGCGGGGAGTCCACTGGGCCGTAGGAATATCGAAGCCGCGTCTGCACTGCCCTCTCGCATGGCCAGGAGGGCTCGAGCACGCCGAAAGCTGTGCTCTGGAATGACGATGCCATCAACGAGTTCTATCTTGTCCTCGTCTGTCAAGACCCTCAATATCTTATCAAAGACCGGAATGAGTTTGGTAATGCGGAGTCCTTCTGGTTTCGGTTGGCCGAAGAGTGCTGCTGAGAAGACGGAATTGGAACTGGCGATCTTGAGGGTTGACGCCGATAATACTACGATTCCGGCGATGTGAGGGAAGCTGGAAACGCGGAACGTAGGCTCATCAGGCAGTGCTTCGACGGCAACGGGAATACTGATGCTATTTGAGGTTCTTGCCGTAAAGTTCCGGAGTTCAGCAATCTTCTCGTAATCCAAAGCCCCGGTGTTTGTTCCCTCGAGTCGTGGAATTGCAGGTATGAGTCGTTTGAGATCCATGCCCCTTCGCAGCCGGTCGCTCCCAAATACTGCTTCCGTCGCGCCGTGCCCCGTTGCTACACATCCCACTTCGTCGACGTTGATGTAGACGACGTCTTCGGCAATTTCTTCGAGCACCCATATGAGACCGCCCCGTTTCTCCTTCACCCACAAGCTGGCAGATCCGGTCGCGCCATTTCGCTTTTGTATCGGTACAACATCACCACAGAGCAGTACGCCCCTTGATCCCTTTGATTCGTGGTTTAGGCCACCTTTAGCCCCTTTCTTTTCCATGAGTGATGAACCACTCCCATCGTCTGTCTTTGACCTCCTGCTCTGGGCAATCTGCCTCGACGAAGGCTTGCTAAGCAGTTTTGCTGTGACTCCGTTACCAACCTTCAACGCATTAGTTGGGGCGGGACTATTTCGCTGACTCTGGCTGAGAGGGTCGCGCGACACCTTCGACCCAACTTCCGGGTCCTTGAGCTTCTCCTCGAGCCACTTTCGGCGCTCCTCTCGTACAACCTCCAGTATCCCCAACTTGCGCACCTCTGCCCTCGTCACTCCAAAGACAAGACAAGCAAGATCGTTGGCGGCTGTAATAGTCCAAGGGGCTTGCGCCTCGGTCGTAAAGATGGCTTGAGCGGCTGGAACCCAGCGACTACCGTGGCCGTGCGGCGCGGGTCCTCCAGAATGTGGTCCAGACACGTTCGGAAAGCTTTGCGGTATTGCTGAAATGACGGTCGGAGAGAGCAGCTGATTGTTCTGGTAATTCTGATTATACGGCTGCGCCAATGCGTCGTTCAGCTGGCTCTGGATGGTAAGCGGTGAAAGGTCTGTGAGGGTGCGTTTCAAGGATGCCCGCTTGGGACGTACGGGCGGCGGTGGCGGCGGGGAGAATCCCGTGGTCTTGGGGCTGGAGTCGTCTGAGGCGAGGTCAGAAACGGGGGTGCTTCTCGCTTCCGACCTCTCTTCGGTTCCGTCTATGCCGGAGACATCTGTCGCGAATCCCTTTTGTACTTGTGGCGTCACGGACTCGATGATAGGCTCGGGGCTTTCTGATCGTGTGTGCGAAAGAAATCCTTTATCGAATATATTTTCTCCTGACGTCTCGGCGGGGCCTGTCAATGGGCCCAGTGCGCTCAAACCATGAGCACCAGCAGCATCTTGGCCGATTAGATTTGCTCTCGTGAGAAGCTCCAGCATGCTCTGCACTTCTTGGTCGCCGCTTAATTTTGCCTGTGCGTTTGCTATCCCAGGATTGCTGGCAGCCCAACCCCACTTGTCCCGCATGAAGTCGATGGACCGCTTCAGCACATTCTGCCGATTGTGGATGAGCTCCTCCGACTGGGTTGCAAAGGAAAACGAGTGTAGTGATTCAGAGGGAAAGCGAGTAAGGTCCTCGGTGAGAGCAATGATTGGAGAAGCGGGGGCGGAGGGGGAGGACCCGGAGGGGCGCCTTGAGGTGGGAGGAGTGATATGCAGCGATGATGATCTATGGGAAGCAAGGCTGGAGCCCGGGAGCCTGGGCGTCGGTTGCTGGCGAATACGGCGGAGACCCGAGGCTCCAAGGCCGTGCTCGTGCTCGGGGTTGATAGGAGACCTAGAAAACGTGAGCAACGCTCTGACCTCGCCCGTGCGGCCCGTCTCTCCCAACTCACCTTGTCATCCTGTCCATCTGGCCCGCGTCGAAACTCATCCGCTTCGTGGTGTCTACGGCGAGGTTTCGCGCACTCGCGGCGTAGGAAAGCAGGTTTCCTGTGCTCTTGTTCTTCGGCAGGAAGACATTGTCGGGGGCGAAACGGAGGGTAGCCGGTAGTGTGGGTGTCGGTTCTTCATAAGGGGAGCCTGGAGGAGTGATGTAGTTAGCGATAGAGCCCATGAGTCAGGTGTGAGAACGGCAGGCGCGGACGAGAGAAGGACGAGGCAGTCGTTCGCAAGAATAAGGCACGATAAAAGGCACGGACGTCGCAGGACGCGTTCTAGAAGTTCTCCATATCGTGGGATATTAAAAGCAGTGGCAGGGACAGCAACGCCCCGGGGCGCTCGGAACGTCGGTAACACGGGCGGAGCGGTGAAAGTCTTGGTATGTTCGTAGTGCGGTAGACCAAGGCAACAAGGCCGGTGTGAGGGTGTGAGGCGAGGAGCGTGACAGAGTTGCAGTCGCAGAGGGTCATCAGACGCTTACCATCTTCATGTGGCCTGCTCATTCCCTGGGGTGCCTCTCAGGCAGACTAAATGGTATGGTGTGGGTGACGGAGCGTGCCAGCTGATAGCGGCCAAAGTCAAATTGCGGGATGCGCGTCTCTACTATCGGTATGGGGTGGGTTGCTTTCGGGGTGCAAAGTTGCTTGTGGGCGTGCAGAGGGGCACTTTTGCGGCCACGGCGTGCTCGCGCTGGTCGAGTGAGAGGCTGCAGAGGAGGGGGCGAGCGGGTTCAGCTGGGTGGGTAGGCGATTGGACTAAGAGAGGGCACGATGCTGAAGGTACAAGCCGGGCATGCCAATTGTTGAAACAGGACGACGATGCATGGACGAAGTAGCGGGACGTCAAATTGCCCTGAGATCGGATCTGATCTGCCCCGCACGTGCCTCTGCTCGATTGCCTCTGCACAGACCGGCACCGCAAAACAATGGCCAAAGGGCGAGACGGGTCGGGTCTTGCAGCGCGGAGGAAACAGCCATGAGTGCGCTCTTCACATGGGAATACCAAATCTCGCGTTACACAGAGCACGTCCACAGGCCCCAGTGCGGTGAGACACCCCGATGGATTTTCTGCTAGAAACACCTGATCGGGTAGAGCACCAGCACCAGCACCACCGCGCTGACCGCTGGGCTCCTACTATGCCATACCATACCAACGAACACTTATGTTCCAGCGAGGATACTGCGTGCATCGATGCGTATATATGGTATCCTATGTGAACAGCCGCTGAGGGCCCGGGCCCAGGAAGACCCTTTCCTCCATCACTCTGTGCGACGGCTGTGCGTGTCCCCCACCCACCCTTGTGACCCGCGTCGTCTGCCCGGTTCCCCAGAATTTGCAGACAGCGAAAGCAGACATGGCATATCGTACGAGTCTAGACCCTTATGTGAGAGCCCTTTGAGCATGATATAAATGGAGCCGGTTTAGGGCGTTTGCGTTATTCCCACAGTCGCTTATTGGTCCTCGAACCGAGCCAACGACCTCTTCCCACATGCTGCTCTGTTCACCCCTGCGTATCAGCGCTGGCGAAGTCGATCCTTGTGCTCATTCCAAAAGTTTCGGCATCCTAAACTTGTATGTCAATGACACTCGTTGCATGCGAGTATTTTGTGTTTATTGTTGGTTATACATACCTCGGTGCATCATCACTTGCTCGATCCACCACTCCCCAAAACTGTCCTGAACAGCTTGATCTGCCGAACCAATACGCTCATCTCTCTTCAGACCGCACATCATACAGGGCTGCGGGCCAGGCACGCCGCCCTCCGACTGCTTCAACGTCCTCACGGGCAATGTTTCTTGGATCTCCGGAATCGCGCCCAACGTGCCCGCTTTGATCTGATTTGCCGCTGCCACAACGTGCCGTAGACGTCCAACCTGGTCTTTCCACACGCGAACAACGTCTGAGACTTCTCTTTCTTCTTTCATGTTCTCGCTCTTGTCAATCCCTGTCAGTTTCATGCCAGACGTTGCGCGGGACGAGGCAGGGCCTATCCTCATGCCTTGAGATAGATGAGCGTCTCGTTTCCAGCGCAGCTTTCGGCCGGCGATGATCCGTGCTGCAACCGATGCTAAGACCAGATAGCTTTCCAGATACGCAATGGTGCCGGGTTCGGCCAGTAGCTTGTTCCGCATTGGTAAAGGTTGTGCGGCCATGGGCTTGAAAAGCTTGTTCTGAGCTTCTTCAAAGAGCGGGGGAAATAGAGAGAGTAGCACACCAGGTGGTGGTACATTAGTGGGGGGAAGTTCCCCTGGCTGGGCTTCATTTGAAACCGGGGAGGAAATACTCGGCCTTGACGTAGAGGATTCGGATCGAGAATGCTCTTTGGGTTTGACAGAAGTTTTCAACTGTGGTTTTACAGGAATCGAGGCTTCCCAGTCATCAAAAGAGTCCCAAGAGTCTTCTTGCTTTGCTGGTGGGAATGAGGGCGTAATCGGTGATGGCTGCTTAGCGCGTGCAACGGTCCCGAACCCACTACCTGAAGTTCGCCTCGTGGAGGACGATGCAGGCGGTTTGTGACTAGCATTTAAGGTCATTGTTGGACTAGTCTTAGGAGGCGTTGGCTGTGACACGCTTAGATCACCCAGGAGATTTGCTAGACCTGTTGATCCTCCTTGCGGCGGCACAGCTAGAATCGAACTCTCTTCGACCCCTTCAAAGTCTCCAAATTCATCGTCATCATTTGAGTCATCTTCAGCATCAAAGAGGACGTTTGGATCTGCGGATTTCTTGGCTTTCAGCACCGGAGCCTTCTGCCAGCCAGAATGTGAAGGCTGCAACGGCTGGTTGGATGCAAACGCAGATGGGCCCTGTCTCAGGGAAACTGGAGCTGGCTGAGCCGATACAAACGCAAATGGATCCTGCTTCACCGGTGCTGGAGTTGGCTGGCTCGACGGAAATGCAAAAGGATCCTGCCTAGCGGGAGCTGGCAGTGCCGATGTAAACGCAAAAGGATCCTGCTTCAAGGGAGCGGGAACAGGGGCTGGAGCTGGCTGGGGTGCCTCAACGCTCTCGAAATCACCCCAATCGTCATTATCATCGACGGTGGAAGCTTTGCTGTCTCCGAGTTGAAAAGACTGTGGCTGCGCTTGAGCAACAGGGGCTGGTGTGCTCGAGAGATCGTCGAAGAAGCTGAATGATGGCGCCGGCTGTGTTCTCGTCTGTGAGGGCTGCTGCTGTTGGCTCGGTGCAGTACCGAATTCTGCGAACAGATCAGCCGACATTGGTTGGAGATTGTTGTTGGAGATTGGAGTTGGGGATGCTGATGTTTGCCCAGTGAGCTTGTGCAAAGGCTGGAAGCGAGAGACACTAAGCCTAAAATACTTAGGCGAGTGAACATTTGATGTCACATCAAGCATTCATGATTTCGACATTATAGCACACGCTTTGATCGGTCATGTAGCCAATGATCATTTTCCCTCTATCACTAAGGGTAGGAGTGCATACCGCAGCACAGTGTATGAGCCCTTGAGACAGATACAACCCGACAGCATCGAGCTATACCACTCCCTTCGACTACCCAACAGATCACCCGTCTAGGCTACAAGCCACAACGCCCAGCCCCATGCTATGAATATCTCATACCGGATATAACAGCTGCTCGAACACGATATCTCCGGCCCCCAAAACGTTTTAGCTCCAGCCTCGTATTCCAAAACGTCAAACGCCAACGCTGCTATAACATCGACCGGGAGACTAGAGATATAGAATGAACGAGCCGAGTGAAGGGTTAAGAACTCAGCAGAAGAGTGTGGGCAGTTTTTGATTATTATAGTCCGCATCTCATTCTTTATGTTCTACCAGTGTTTCCGAATATTGTCAAGTCCTTCCCTACAGTGCAATCATACCTACCAAGCCGATCCAACTCGTTCTTCCCTACTCAAATTCTACACACTCGCGTTCTCCAATCCAACACACATCACCCCCTTGTCAAGATGAACATTTTCGATCAACTCTGCGCCCCAGCCCCGACCTTCACAGAAAAGCACATTGTCGACCTCTCTAGCAAGGTACACTCCCCTCCCAACATCTTTCCTATCCTTCATTTCTCATTTACAACATAGGTCTACCTCATAACCGGTGCAACCTCCGGTGTGGGCTTCTCCCTCGCCACTATCCTCTACTCCCTCCATGCAACCATCTACATTGGAGCGCTTAGCCAATCCCAGTATGAGCAGGCCTGTAGTGCTATAACCTCCTCCCATCCTGCTTCCACCGGCTCCCTCCGCCCCTTCATCATAGACACCACCTCTCTCTCGACTTTAAAATCCGCCATCGAGGCCCTCCTAGCTACAACGTATCGCTTAGACGTCCTCTTCCTCAGCGCGGACACCATGCCGCACAGCAAGACACACGACGGCTACGATGTAGAAATGAGCGTAAACTGCCTGTCCTCTTTCCTCTTGGTATACCAGCTGGCCCCGCTGATGAAAAGCGTAGCCGGCCACTTCTGCCACGCGAACCCCAGCATCCGCATCGTCTGGACTTCCTCTCTGCTCTCCACCAAAACACCATACGGAGGCGTACATTTCGACGAGAGCACCGACACACCCAAAAGAATGCAGAGCTACACGCAGAGCAAGGCAGGCATGTACCTCCTGGCTCACGAATTTTCTCTCCGGCAAAAACCCCAATCCCAATCCACACCTTCCGCTAGCGAACAAGGCCTCCCGTCGAGAAACCCCCACGGAGTCCAGCACATAACCCTCGATCCCGGCTTCGCATCCTCATCCTCATCCTTACAACGACATTCGCCTCCACCGCTAAGATCGCTCATGCGCGCGTTGTTCAAGGACCCCAAGTACGCCGCGTACACGGCGTTGTACGCTGGGTTGGCGCCGAATGTAAGTGATGGGGATTTTGTGATTCCGTGGGGACGGAAGGGAGCAGTGCCGGCGCATGTGGTGGAGAGCACGAAGGTGGGGACGGATGGGACGAGCGTGAGTAGCAGGTTTTATGAGTGGTGTGAGGAGCAGGTCAAGCCGTTCATGTAGTCTCATGGAGTGTGTGGATTGGGATGCTAATAGTGTTTGATCCTGTACTGAGAGGGTGTTGGAGGGTGGAGCAGGCGATAATTTTCACTGTCAGCGTAGGACTGATTTGTGTATGCCTACCATGACATGGTGAGTTTGAAGAGAGACGTAAAAAGCTCCCATGACGCTTCAATAGAACAACGACAAGAGTCGACTACATCAAACAACATGCACGACACATAATCAAGGTAGATGGTCACGTCAAATCAAAGATTGAAACACTTGCCCACCCATAAAGTTCATTCAGATCGTTATGAATTCTACGGAAGGACAACGCCAGGACACCCCCAAACTGTTATGCATCACCCGTTGAATAAATTACCACGGCATTGGCAACCATATGCCCAGAGAAATTTTGAGAAGAATACAAGCCACCACACAAGTGATCGCTTATTTCTTGGAAGCCTTGACAGCGGCCTTGGTGACCTTGCCGGCACCCTTGTCGGCCTTGACGACGGACTTGATGACACCGACAGCAACGGTTTGACGCTGGGCATCGTTAGCGTGAGTAGTAGCAAGAGGGAATGTGATGGACTTACCATGTCACGGACAGCGAAACGACCAAGCGGGGGGTACTCAGTGAAAGCCTCAACGCACATGGGCTTGGACGGCACCATCTTGACGATGGCAGCGTCACCAGACTTGATGAACTTGGGGTTCGCCTCGGTGGCCTTACCAGTTCGGCGATCGATCTTCTCCAAGAGCTCAGAGAACTTGCAGGCGATGTGGGCAGTGTGGCAATCCAAGACGGGAGCGTAACCAGCACCGACTTGACCGGGGTGGTTGAGGACAATGACCTGGGCGTTGAAGGACTCGGCACCCTTGGGGGGGTCGTTCTTGGAGTCACCGGCAACGTTGCCACGACGGATCTCCTTGACAGAGACGTTCTTGACGTTGAAGCCGACGTTGTCACCGGGAACACCCTCGACGAGCTGTTCGTGGTGCATCTCGACCGACTTGACTTCAGTGGTGACACCAGCGGGGGCGAAGGTCACGACCATACCGGCCTTGATGATACCAGTCTCGACACGACCGACGGGAACTGTGCCGATACCGCCAATCTTGTACACATCCTGGAGGGGAAGGCGGAGGGGCTTGTCAGTGGGACGCGACGGGGGGTCGATGGCATCGATGGCCTCGAGGAGGGTCTTGCCAGTGGACTTGGTCTTGGTCTCCTTCTCCCAGCCCTTGTACCAGGGGCAGTTGGTGGAGACGTCGATCATGTTGTCGCCGTTGAAGCCGGAGATGGGGACGAATGGGACAGTCTTGGGGTTGTATCCGACCTTCTTGATGAAGTTGGAGGTCTCCTTGATGATTTCCTTGAAACGGTCCTCGGACCACTTGGTGGTGTCCATTTTGTTGATAGCAACGATGAGCTGCTTGACACCGAGAGTGTAAGCGAGCAGAGCGTGCTCACGGGTCTGACCATCCTTGGAGATACCAGCCTCGAACTCACCGGTACCGGCGGCAATGATGAGAATGGCGCAATCAGCCTGGGAGGTACCAGTGATCATGTTCTTGATGAAATCACGGTGGCCGGGGGCATCTGGAAGGAATTAGCGAGGGTAGGGGATGAGGTCGAAGGAGGGAGCCTACCGATGACGGTGACATAGTACTTGGGAGTCTCGAACTTCCAGAGGGCAATGTCGATGGTGATACCACGTTCACGCTCAGCCTTCAGTTTGTCGAGGACCCATGCGTACTTGAAGGAACCCTTGCCGAGTTCGGCAGCTTCCTGGAACGGGAGTTAGCATCGTGTATACGAGAGTATCGGTATGGGAAGGCGCATAGAATCGTCGACATGAGTGGGAGGGATGGAGGTGGATGCACGTCATGGGTGGTGAGGTTCGTCCACGGCCGAGTCGGGTTTAGCGCTAGCGCGTAAAAATCCGCACAACCCCACCATCCCAAATTGCCCCTCAGTGCGATAAGCCAAAATTCTGGCTCAGCGCAAAGAGAGGCCGCGCGACGTGTGCATCCGCGCCGTGGTCGAAAGAAGAAAGTCTGCTCACCTTCTCGAACTTCTCGATCGTACGCTTGTCAATACCACCGCACTTGTAGATCAAATCTGCGTCCCAGTGTGAGTTATTGCGACCCCGCAGTCGATCGAAGGAGGGCAGGCTTACGTCCGGTGGTGGTCGACTTGCCAGAGTCGACGTGGCCGATGACGACGACGTTGATGTGAAGCTTCTCCTTACTGCAGGCGCGGTCAGTGAGATGCTCGGATGATGGTGGCGGGGTTGCGTCGAGATTGAGTCAAGAATAACTTTCTGAGGCTGCAGGACTGGAATTTCTGACTCACCCCATGATGGCGGTTGTGCAGAGAGAAGTTTTGTGAGCTGGAGGTTGGTATGAAGTGGTGTGTGGAAGAAGTGGAAAGAGCCAGTTGCAATAGCCTGATTGTATTGCGGTATAGCGACGAAGAAGAAAGTTGGTGGAGTGGAGGGGCGGGCGGTTCTTTATAGCGGGCACTCCGCCGCTCGGTTAGCGCTAGGCCAGATTAGTTTGACTCAGCAAGGCGACACGCAAATTTTGCTAGAGATGGGTTTCGTCGGGCTTCTCTCACTCTGGGTTGCAGCAGACCGAGCCGCTGCCATTGGCTGATTCCGCTCCTTTGGGCGGTACGCAGCTCCACTCGCCACAGCTGCATCTTCCTCCCACATGCAAGCGTTGGACGGACAACGCAGAGTCATACCCCTCGCTCTCACTTGACGCCCTTTTCTCCATCTTTTAGGGCTACCGTCTTGCAGTAGAGTGCCTTTGGCATCTCTTAAACGCCCAGTTTCACGAGTGTCTCGGATCACTACGATATTTTTTGGCAACGGTCGGCGGGGTAGAGGGGCATATGGGTCATACAAAATAAGCAAGGTGTACACATGCGGACAATGTAGTCGTATTTCACCCTGCAATCAATGCCACATTGATGTTTCTCTTATCTCTTATATTAGCAAACGTCCACATTCAACAAATATGAGGGAAACAGGAAACTGAAGCCGTACACTGTTGGCCCTGCGCGCCGGTATCGACCGCAAGTTTGACGACCGCAAAGTAACTTTCCGTATCTATAATAAGATAACGCAAAGCCACACTGATCCATTTGTCTTCTGCCAGGATATCCTTTGGCGAGACACCAGCGCCGCTATGGGTCTATATCAGTGGACTCAGTTCTTTGCTGTCATGCCCGGTTGCTTGCTTTTGAGACTGGAATCCATGTGCAGAAGGTTGAACACTTTTCTGTGAATACATATCGTGCACCTCAGCCTAAGATTTAGTATCGTGTCTTATGAACACACAATCTCCTCACTCCATTTCACTTCCACATGGCATGCGCACTCTCGCATTAGGAGAATCGCATTAGGAGAACGACCTTGACCTCGCCAGTGAAATTCAGGGTGCAAGGAGAAGAAGACCGTTCTTTACTACGATGGCCTACCAAACACCAAGCATGTATTACCGTCTCACTCATAGCCCCCATCTAGCACTACAAAGGAATCTTCCTCACTCCAAGCACGCAAACCCTTCCCATTTCCCAGCAGAGACTTCAAATTCCTCTTATCCGCACTGGTCTTGCTTTACCTAACATTGCACAATTCTAACACCTACAATCCACCTTGTGCGCCCAGCCCTCCAGTCATCTTTCCTCACCATGCCACTTCCGCCCTTTCCTATCTTTCTGTCTCACTATGACTATACCCCCCCCCCCCCCCCCCCCCCACCAAAACAACACTCATACACATCAGCCTCGCCATAAAACTACGTCGTTCTCCTCGGTAGAATAGCGATGCTGAGACCCTTGGTCTTAGGTACCTACAACGCCTGCGCCCAATAGTTCTCTATGGGTATTATTAACGAACGGGAGACGGAGTCGTGAATGGGACAGCGCAACTACACATATTGATATCAATGTTGCCAAACACTCCCAGGGAATAGAAGACGGACTTATTTTAGTGCATGGAACAGAAGTCATTTAGAATACAGTACAGTACTGAAAAATGTAGAGTCACGATTATGAGGTGCTACATCCGCACTCTAAGTTTGAGTAAACAAAAGAAAGAACCGAAGTCTTGACGATATCCCGAACCCATACACCCACCCCCACTTCCTTCCTACTCCATGTCCGTATTCATACACAAATAGTCAATGTGTGATACCAATTCCAAGTGCCGGTACACCGCGCCATGCAAAAAGCTCAAATCTCCCCTTTACACCCTTCTTACAGCCTCACCCTCCCTTCATCCCCCCTCCCCCCAAACAACCTCGTCCACCCCGAGTTCCTGCCCTCCCCGCCAACACTCGCACCCCTACTTGCAGAACTCGCAGAATTCGCACCCCTACCCTCCTCTCCGCCGCCCAACCACTTGGGCACCGTGAATTCCGCCGTGTCAAACGTGTTCCTGACCCGCTGTCCAAAACCCTCAAAGAACCCCCCACCCACGTCCTCATCCTCAATCACCGGCCTCCTCCTCTCAGGCCGCATCCTCCCAGCACTAGGTCCCGCGCTCGGCGCAGGATTATCGCTGTACCTTCCATTCGGCGGCGAAACGGTAGATGCACGCTGCGCTAAGCCGAGGACATTCCCGCTTGCGCCCTGGATCTCTCTTTCAATAAGTGCCCGGCCTTCGCGCCAGCTCCCGATCCCTGCGAACATGCCCTGCCCATCGTCCTCGTCGTCGTCGAGCAGGTCACCGAAGCCGCAAACATTCTTGATACGTCCATAGAGACCAAACGCGCTGGCCAGCACGGGGACTAATATAAAGACGGGAAAATACTCGGAGAAGTTCTTCCCCAGCGGCGTCAGCACAATCAACTTGCCCAAGAATTTGTGGAAAGACGTTTCGCTGTATATGTTGCGCGGGGTGAAGGTAACGAAGTTGTAGGCAAGCGGGACGGTGAGCTTGGCTACTTGAAGCCCGTACCAGGTCGCGCTTTCTTGGTATGTGTTTCGTTTGACGAGGGCTCTGTTGCCCCAGATCTTGACTTCGGTGAGGGAGAAGAAGGCGCAGATGCACATGTAGCAGAGCCAGGCCGCTGCGATGACCTGGCCTGCGAAGCCGATCTGGCCGCGAGAGGAGGGCGGGTGGTGTACGACGGTGAGGCCGATGAGGGACAGCTTCTGGGACCGGATGCACTCGGACCAGATGATGGCTAGTGAGGCGAGGGCGGTGACGAAGGCGGAGAAATAGAAGAGCGCCGGGATGATGTGGACGTGGAGGTGATAGCGGGTGAAGGGCGTGAGGACGTTGAAGCGGGCGAAGAAGCCTCGTTTGGGTACGCCAAGGACTGCACTTTTCGAGTTCTTGAACTCGAGACGTTGGGAGGCCTTGGAGTCGAGGATGGCTTGGGCTTTGACGGCCTTGCGTACCAATGTATCCCACTCGTCTGAAAACCGCGACTTGGCGTGGCGCGCTCTCATCAGTTTCCTCGTCAACTCCGCGAGATATTTCTCCGTAATGACAGGCGGGACGGTTGCCGTGCTCGCTGCTCCCACACTGGCCCTGCTCTCGGGCAGGCTGCACATGTCGCCCAGCTCGTCAATCCACTCCTGAAAGTCCCTCGCCGTGCCATTCTTCCGCAGCTTGAGCTGCGCGACCTGCCCCTCGTACTGGTCCAGCTTGTCCAGCGTATCCGTCAACTTCTCATGCACCTTCGGTGCGTGGCTCTGCAGCCTCTTCAGCCTGCCACCCACATTCGCGTATCGAAATAGACTCCGCGGGAGTGCAACCAGTCCGTGTCCCATCAGGTAGATGGCCAGCACGAGACCCCAGGCGTACGCCAGCGCCATCACAAGCCCCTCGAAGCTCTTCCAATGCCACCCATTCTGCAAGAAGAAGTAGATGGCGCCAAACACCCCAGATCCCAGGGCGATAAGCTGATACTGCGCATTGCTCCTCAACGAATACAGCAGTCTCGCCTTGGGCTCGCGGTACCCCGAGTCGCAGTACTCGCCGAGATAGGGCAAAATGACCCAGGTCAGAGCAAACGTCAGCCAGTATGTGATGCGCCACGACTTGTAGACGACTCGGTCCGACAGCCAGATGCCGCGACTGCCGTCCGTTTCCGTTCCGGCGGTGCTTGCGAGATCGATGGGGACGAGGAGGACGATGCTCGCCGGGAGCGCGATGGCGAGAAACACAGGAACGAGGACGTAGGCCGGGGTGGTGCGGAGCGGGAGGTAGTAGCGCAGGAGGAGGAGGACGGCGGTGCAAATGGCGAGTTGAGCGAGGGCAAAGACGGCGGTCGCGCCGGCTGGGGAGGATGCCATGGCTACGATGCGAGGCAGAGGAGAGCGGTCATGTATCGCGGTCGCTGATCCGACGACGCCGACTTGTGGATGATGTGGTGGTGGTGGATGTGGTGTGAGGAGAATGCGACGGTATAAGGAGCTTCAGATTTCGGCTGCCTTCGGAAACAGCTGATGAAGCTTTAATTCGGGAAGCGGAAGTCGCGTGCTCCGGGCGTCCCATCTCCTAAGGCCCAAACATGGTGTACATTCTTGACATCAATCTCGCAAAGCGCGCTGCCCGTGTAGAAGCAAAGTGACTTGCTCGTACTGGCCTGAAATGTGGTCGGGACCCTGAGCCGCGACGCTGCTTTCACATCCGCCACGCACTACGTGAATAATTACCCCGATTTGGGCTCCGATGCAGGCTGCCGAATCGCCGCGCCGCTCCCCGCCCTCTAAACCAGCCTAGAGAGGATGCATCCGACATTGCATCATTTCGCCCTTCACACCTTTCAGCGCGGGGGGCGCGCATTCGCAATCGGCATTTACTAATCAACCAACAAACCCACTCGATTCATTCCCATCGACATTCCAAATACCATCAGCAACCCATCTTCAATTCGTACGTATATAAACCCTCAAAACCTCCGTTGGCGGCCACAGCACCACTCACACACTCGAGCAGACCCCGGCCCCAGCCCCTCACCGCCAACATATCTTTCCTGCGTTCGTTCTTCACGCGCGCCTCCCCCGCCAACATGTCCGCAACCAAGACCAAAGTCCAGTCCATCATCGAAGAAAACCCCGTCGCCGTCTTCTCCAAGTCGTACTGCCCGTACTGCAACGCGACCAAGAAGCTTCTCACCGAGTCGGGCGCAAAGTTCTTCTCGATTGAGCTGGACCAAGTCGGTACGTTTACTGCACGAACGATGGCGGGATGCGGAACCAATGTGTGCTAATGGGATACCAGATGATGGAAGCGCCATCCAGTCCACGCTCGCCGACATAACGGGCCAGACGACGGTCCCGAACATCTTCATCGGCCAGCAGCACATTGGCGGCAACTCGGACCTGCAGGCGAAGAAGGGCAACCTCCGGGACCTGCTCAAGGAGGCTGGTGCCGTTTGACTCTCGGCGCCCAACAACGGCCCAAAGCTGTAGGAGGGTAGGAAACCAAGACATGACAGCGGATAGAGGGCGCGATAGACCAATGAACACGTACCCATAACTTCGTGAACCGATGGATTGCCGTGACCCTGCTCAGCTTCCGCTCACATGAGCCAATGTCTTCGTGCCCCATGCATTCGATTGGTGAACTGCAGTGCCAAACACAATGCATTTTCGTAGATAACGGATCATGGAATCTAAAAGGGTAGTCTTCTTAATGTTTCCCCCTTCACTGCCATCCTTCACATGTCTCTTACATCCACTAGCCCGAGTGGCACAAAACAAAGCAAGAGCAACGCACGCAGACAACAAAGAGAAGGGACTAATGTGTTCCATGGGTCGCCCAACTACCTTTGTGACCGCATGCCCACTCCGCAATGCTCAAATCTTCCAACCCGCCCACCACTCTTCTATCAAAGCCGGGTCATTAAAATGCTTTCGTAACCTCGTCCTGTACCCCACAGAGTCACATGCGCTTCTTAACGTATCATCCACATCTAGGTCTGCATGGCATCCGTAAACCCCTGCGCCGCCATGGTAGCAAAGTACCTGACATCCACATCGTCGTCCTGCTGCAGCTTTTCCAGATTGGGCAGAACGTTCTTGGTAATCAGTTCGTGCCCCTTTTGGCATCCTTGCCCGGGGGTTCCCGCCTTTATGAGCCCGAGCACAGTGCCTTCCTCTGGAAGCTGCTTGAGGGTGTCGATGAGAACGGCATAGGATTTCGCCACGTTGAATCGGATATTAGGAATTTCGTCGTTGACGAGCTTGTCCATCATGGGAAGAATCGAGTCTTCGATGACAGCAAGACTTAGCGCAGGTGCAAGCGTCTATCTCCCGTTAGAAACTCGCCTCAAGAATGAACATCCTGTAACTTACAGAAACTGCGAAGCAGGTCGTCATCCGGTACAGGTAGTTGGGGTGCTGGCCCATAGCCATGACTTTCGGGACGATGGCTTCGCTGGCCCACTCGACGCCGAACACCTCGGTGAGCTTCTTCAGGTTCTGGGTAGAGGCCTCGCGGATCGAGAAGACCGTGTCACCGAGCCAGCTCATGCAGAGACTGCTCAGCTTCTCGTCGAAGAACTTCACGCCGAGCTGGGAGGCGAGGAGGGGAACATATTCAATGATGGCGAGGCGCACGCGCCATTGCTTGTCCTCTGCAAGCTGGACAATGGCGGGGAGAAGGGACTGAGAGAGCAGCTCAATACCAATTACTAGGACATGTCAGACGTTGCTTTAAAGGGTACCTTGACACAAGAGGCGCACCGTTATTGACAAGCTCGAGCTTAGAAATGATGTTCAACCGGACGTCAGGGAACTCGTCCTTGAGCATTTGCAGGAACATTGGGAGGAGATGTGAGATGGTCCTGAGTCGTGTCAGTAGAGGCACGTGGCCACGCGCAAAGAGTTTACATACTCGTCTTTTCCGAGAATCGGGGCCAGCCCGCTAATCTGGGTGCCAAGAGCAGCACGAACATGCTGGGATTGATCCGAAACGAGCTCTTCTATGCTCGGCATAACCTCGTGGAGGAGGGTCTCGCGTTCGAGTAAGGCGCAGAAGCCTGTGCACCCTATCGTCAGCACTTGCCAAGAGTTTGAAACGAACGCCAGCTTACCGGGAATCTGCCCCGCAATTGCGCTTCGCACTTCTGCCTCAGTGTCTTTGAGGAGCTTGACGAAAGCAGGCACCAGGTCTCGGTTGACTACCTCCTCGTCGACGGCCTTTGCGATCTAGATCGGGTTAGCTTGCGGCTTGTTTTTTACCGGACATGTTACCAACCTTTTCAAATCGGTCGGCGACCATGTATCTGACTCTCCAGCTTTTGTCCTCGAACAAGCTTCGCAAAGCCGTCAGCAGGACGCCGTGGCTCGATTGCTGCTCCTTGGGGACCGCCTCTGCAATGGCAATAAGGATATCTACCGTCAGAAGCCTCACGCTATCCTGATCGTCTGATGCGAGATGCTGGAAAAGTCCGATCATCTCCTCAATTACAATTGATGGCGGCATTGTTTTGATAAACTTGGCCAGGTTGTTCGCCGCCTGTCTCCGGACCATGGGTGTGTCATCGTGTACGAGTTGGTTGTAATGTTGCCTAAGAAGTTCTTGCGAGGGTGGGGTGGCGCGGGTGTATGGAACATTATAGAGGCCGGTCGCGGAGATCTTGGAGGTGAACCAATCTGCTTTTGACAGGCGCATGACGAGGGGAATGAAGAACTCCTCGATTTGGGACTGTGACAACTCCTCGCAGATTTTGTTCAGCGACTCGACAGCCTGGGCTGGTTAGCAGAGGCTCCCTCGTCTGGTAGCGTTCTGGCGCGAACCTTCTCTCGCACAAGCGGCTCCTCTATTGCTGCCAGGTTCTCCAGCGGCGAGAGCAGCACATGTCCGTACTCAGGGCCTCCGACATACTCGACAAACTTGCCCAATTCCTCGCTCAAAGCAGTGAGGACCTCGTCCTCGTCCTCTACAGACTCTGTATATGTAATTAGCACGTCTCTGCCCATTTCGGGCGTCTTGTTGTAGCCTCACCGTCTAGGAAAGGTATCAGCTCCTCTCGTGTCCGCTCGGCGCCCAAAGCAAGAGCTATGGTGTTCAGCCGATGGATGGCATTCAATCGCAGGAGCACATCGTCGTGCTTCAGCTCATCGATAAGGACGGCGATTGGGTACAGCTCGTCATTTTGATTTGCCTCCATCTTGTTGGTCGCGGGACGTCACGAGCGAAGGTCGTCGAGGCCAGGCAGAGTCCTCTGGCAGGTTCGATGGAGAGGGTGCAGGTAGCGATATCAACTGGCAAGGTGGTGCACCAAAGTCTCTGAGCAGCGGTTAGCCGTGGAAAACGCGAGCAGAAGGAGCTTCGGCGCGGCGCTGTGGGGTTGACGTACCTGGGAGTTGGCGAGGAAGAAAGGCGAGAGTATCAAAGTTAGGGGGCGAGGGGCGATTGCGGGGGTTCTGCAAGGAGTGGCGCAGGTGAATGAGCCGTCCGCCCCAGATTCGAAACGTTTTGCAGGACGTGGATGAGTCGTGATTCGGGGGTGTTTTGTGATCCAGTTCGTGGTCGTGGTGGGCTGCTGGGCTCGACTCTAGCGCGCCAAGACACATCAAATATCTGTGCCCACTAAACCGCCTAGCTGCTGTTCATCTCCACCTGCCGGCCTGGAAACATTATCATCTCTCCCTCTCCACGTCCACTCGCCTGCCACCGAGTTCAAGACGTGCTGTGCTGTACGCCCCGACTTCGAGACATCAATGCCCTAGGCATAAACAGTCGCCTTCCCCTACCCACCACGTGCCGGGGGGGAACGCCACCCAAAGTCTATTGTGAAACAGAGAGTTGTTTATTCTCACACCTCTCCAAGCTTTGCAGACCATTCCTGTACGCCATAAGTGAACGGGCGGGGTGACGGTCGACCACACGATTGCCGTCTGGGGCCTTGTTACGCCACAGCAGAGTGGACATGGAAGATGCGGCATCCCGGGTCCAAGAACACGAAGAGCAGACCACGACCCAAATAACCGATGCAGAGACTGAACCACTTCTGAGGCACCACACACGCTCTTCTTCACAACGCTCGGCGCAGGTATCGAAGCAGCTCACCACTCGCAATGCCTTCGCCGTGCTCGTCAGCATCCAAATCGGCTCGGGTATCTTCGCTTCGCCTGCGCAAGTGGACAGCAATGTTCCTTCACCAGGCGCTGCGCTGGTTGTCTGGGTCGTAGGGGGACTTCTTTCATGGGCAGGAGCCGCATCCTTTGCAGAGCTAGGCGCTGCTCTTCCTCTCAATGGGGGGATGCAGGAATACTTGAGACATGTCTATGGGGACACCATGGCGTTTCTCATGGCCTGGATCTACATCATGGCCGTCAAACCGTCATCAATGGCTATCCAAAGTATCGTTATCGCGGAGTCAATCGGCTCTGTCGGTTCCAATGACCCTTTGCCGGTATGGAGGCTGAAAAGCATTGCTGTTCTAGCTTTCGTTAGTATGGTCCTTTTGAATTCGATCAACACCAAGATCACCATAAAGCTGAGCGAGTCCTTCACCATGGTCAAAATCATGACTATAGGACTGATTCTGATTGGCGGCCTCATCGCAGTCATTGCACATCTGGTCGACCCAAACTCAACCCTCTCAGGCTCACAGGATTGGTATACCAAGGACTGGTTTGCAAACCGGCCAAGTGTCTCTGAAGGACGCCCCGTGGACTGGTCTTCTATAAGTGAATGGCAACGCTTTGGCCACTACTGTGCTGCTATCTACGCTGGACTCTGGGCATACGATGGTTGGGATAACGTGAGTACCCTACCACAGCAAGAAATTTCGTACCTTTGTACACTCCCTCCACCCTGATGAATGGGCTAACAGCCTCGCGAAGGCCAACGTCGTAGCAAGCGAAATTCAGAACCCTGGACGGTCTCTTCCCAAAGCCATCAAACTCGCAATGGTTGTGGTCCTTAGCTCGTTTGAGCTCGTGAATCTCGCGTATTACATTCTGTTGCCATGGGACATGATGAGCTCTAGTAATGCAGTGGCTGTCGCTGCGGCAAGATCACTGTTTGGACCACCTGCGGGTATTATTATAACTATTCTCGTCGCCATTTCGTGCGCTGGGTCCATAACAAGCAACGTGTTCGCAGTGGGCAGGCTTACCGTAGCTGCTTCGCAACGCCACTATCTGCCCGGCTTTCTCAGCAAAAGAGGGCTTCCCAGGAGGTATGCAAAGCATATAGCAACTAGGCCTGATACTGGCGGTCTATCCTCTTCCAGTGACAGTCGTCTGTCGCGTAGAACATCTAACGACGAAGTGAACAGGCCCGCTGATCCAAACTTCGACGCTCCAATGTAATATCCCTTCGGTCTCGCTGCGATTGTTGCCGTGCTAATACAAGATCAGCAACGCGAATATCCTAACCCTCGCTATAACTCTTGTTTATATTCTAACGGGCAGCTTTCGTCCCCTCTTAACTTTTGTTGGAATGGCAGAATGGGTCTTCTATGTGAGCACTGTCATTGGACTCATTATTCTACGCCGCCGCGAACCAGATCTCCACCGACCGTATCAGCCTGCTCTTGTGTTACCCATCGTCTTTGTTGTAGTGGGCACGCTGGTCATTGTTCGTTCAGCAATGTTCGCGCCTGTGCAAAGCGGCGTTCTCGCCGTACTTCTAGTTGTTGGGACTTGTGTTAGCAACCTTCGTAGATAAGGTAAATGCATTGGGGAAAAGTTTTGAGTGTTTTCGTACTCTATATAGCCACTACCGCATTCTAGCATTGAAAAAAAAATCATGCATTCGTCTGAGAATGAACCAGGTTTTAAGGCTGATAACAAATCTATGCAGAAGGCAGAAGGATTAAGTTTGCCTTTCTAACCTCTTCTGTATCTACTAACCCGGCCTTTACATCCCCATACATTCCCTCCCAGACGAACCCCTTTATTTTCCTGTTGTCTTCCTCAGAGGTGATGACCTGAATGAAGATGCTCAACGGTGAATGTCTTGGGGCGATAGAAATAGAGTGAGGACTGATTCTCATTACGGTCTCCGAATATGTATCACTCTAGCATGCAACCTGAATAACCGAATGATGAAAGTTTGTGTTGTGTTCCACAACATTGCCGTCCAAGAACAACCAGCCCGAGGCTTTGCCCGCGAGTTGGCTGTGACAGCGCTAAACGCGAGGTGGGGAAGCGACAAAAATAGTTCCGGTGGTTAGCACCAAAAATCTGGATTCATCATCCTAGCAAGCTGTCTGCCTTGAATCCTGGAAGTATCTGTATCTTGCGAGCTTGTGAGTTTCGGATGGGAGATCAACACCGGATCGGAGACATCGTGAGATCCTGCTCGGCCCGCGCCGCTTAACTTCCCTTCGATGCTCGCACGTACCACCCGCCTTGTCAGAACAGATGGAACTCTTGGCCCCATAGGAGTTGAAGGGTTTGGGTTTGGTGTTCTACTTTACAAAGGCTTCAAAAGACTAAATGACTTTGGTTTCTCCAGCTGACGAAAGGCTCCTGAGCCCCTTCGATCCTCTTGATCTCATCTCAATCCTCCTTTTCAGTACGTACTTGCGCAACCCCGCCCCCAATCTACACTCCGCCTTGGTTCCCGTAGCATCGTGCACGCATCTGTCTATCCGTCAAATTCCATCTCTTCCTTAACTGCTTCGTACCACTCACACCTTGCAATCATGTATGGCAATATCCCTTGCTCACAAGTGCGTGACACGAAATATATCAATAGGGGCTGCAATCCTCTCCGCGTGACAGAACTAGACACAAGGAGCGCGGACGGACATTTGCGGATTTAGTGCTAGGATGGAAGCGTTAAAAGGTTAATTGCTCCTCGAATTTTAGTTTGAATGCTCGTTGGCAACGACTCCCATTTTCACCCCGAACAGCGCTGGACGACCAATTCGACCCATCAAGAAGCCGTGATGCCTAGTACTCCGCCAACAATGTATCCAAATCCAAACATCGAGTCTAACCCCTTCCCCTCTTCGTACATCGCCGAGAATCACAGCGCGCCTCTTCTGGAAATATGCATATCCTTCCTGATCCTCGAAACACTCTTTGTGATCCTGCTCTGGACATCACGATACCTAGCGCAGGGCCAAAAAGCCAATCTCTCGATGTCGCTTCTCATGACAGCGGGATATTGTAGTTGTGTTGCGAAGATCACGCTCGGGATCTGTAGGTGTACTCTTCTCCCTTTCGAATTCAAAGACTGACTGGCCCTGTTCACCAGTGATGATCAAAATCGGCGGGGCAGGCCGACACCTCTCCACGCTCTCACTACCCACCATAACACACATGCTGAAGTTGAACACGGGGCTGCAAATCCTCTGCCCGCTCACCACCTCCCTCTCCAAACTCGGCATCCTCTCCCTACTACACCAGATTCTGGGCCCAACATCTACGCCCTACCGCCTTGTCATAAGAAGCACCTTTGTCCTCGTCCTCCTTATATTAATAATCCAAGTCATAATCCCCTTCGCAAACTGCAAGCCCTTCAGCAAAACCTGGTCTCTTAACCCCTCCGGACCCGGCTCCTGCGCAGTCTCGGGCCTCAGTTTATGGAGATACTTATCGATCCCGAATATCCTAACTACGGTCATCATGATATGCATACCAACCCCCGCGATGTACAAACTGCATGTGTGCCGCCCAACAAAACTGGGCCTCGGTCTCGTCTTCAGTGTCTGCATAGTGGGCGTGGTTGCTGCAATAATGCGGTTTTACTCATTCGTCACAGTTACAGATTTCCACGACATCTCGTATCAGGCTGTAAGGCCGCTGTGCTGGACGATTGCTGAGAGCGGGATTTATCTCGTTGCGGGCGTGATGGCGACGCTGAGACCGCTAGCCAGGAAGGTCGCGGGCAGTGGCACGTTTGATAGGCTGCTGAGTCGGAGCTTGTGGGGTTCGAGTAAGAGGGGGAGTCGAATGTTGCTGGGAGGTGAGAAGTCGAAGGGGGAGGGGAAAGGGAGCGACATGTCCGAGGTGACTGGGGTTGCGGAGGGGGAGAGTGGGAGGACATCGAGGAATGAGGATGAGGAGAGGGTTTGCGATAAATGACGTATGGGGAGTCCTATGGTAAATTTCTTGCTCGCATATTTCTATCGAGCAGATTGAACAATGAGCTGCGCCGTTGATGAATATCTAGATAATTTTTACAAATCAAGAAGAACAATAATCCTATAATGGGCCTATGCTCAAAGCTCTCGAACCTGAGCGAGTGTTCGAGTGCAAGCGTCATAATGATTCAAGCCTCCTGAGTCTAGCCGAGGAAGTTCTAACTTAATTCTAAAAAAGTTGCCTTTAGCAACTGTCTGTTCTATGGGCTGCACTGTTCCGCGCTAGTCATGACAGGTGACGACCAATCTTTAGCATGGATGGAAGACATCTCGACCTAGTCCCAAACGTTGATTCGAGTATATGACTCGAACCTAATCCTGAGTCTTGCCAAGTTAGAACGGTAATAGGTTGTGACGCTAGTGCAATGCAACCTTTCTCGTGTTTGTGCTACACTTTACTTTCGTTGCGTTTACGAGGTTATAGTCTAGCATAAGAAATACTCGTATAGGGAATGAGGCTGTGTGATTGGGAAGTATTGCGGGCCTGAAAGGTATGGAGAGGCTGAGACACGCATGCAGACGGACGAGTCCAGAATATGCTTGGTAGAATAAGAAAGAAGTGAAGACAGATGATACATTGGGCTGCAACGGTATTGAGTATCGAAATATATGCGACGTGATCGAAACGAAGCTGGAAAAAAGGTATTGCTGTGTCCCTCTTTGTCGTGGGGGAGTGGGAGAGGGGGACTTGAAAGACGGCTCCCTAGAGACTAGTGATTGCAGGTAAACGAGGCTGGAGATGAGAGCACCAGTATGTCTATTTGTGCGGGGGAGAAAAGACATTGTCGCAGCTGTTGACGATCCCCGATGGTCCCCGATATGGCGGTCATGGGGCCTGGCTTAAGAGAAGTGTGTTGATTGGCATTTAGTCGCAATTTCCATCTGAACGTGGTCGAAGAGAACCAGTGACACAACGCATGCGCCCCTTTCGTGCACATCGGGGCCATTACAGTCAGACCCCTCAAGATGACAATGAACCCGATGTTGAGGTACGTAAAGTTCAACCCGTGAGCCCGTCAGAAGCTTCCGTTCGATCGGGATGTCTAGTTCCCGGGCCAAGACCCCACGAGTTCAGGTCGTATCTTTGCGGGCATCATAGTTCAGCTGTGTCACCACAATGAATTGAAGGTGTGCTACATGCGATGCGATTCCAGGAGCTGCATGGCGGGTGTTACCGATGAAGCATATTCCATGTTATTATATGCGAGAGAATTCGTCTAGGATCTAACTGGACACTGAAGGGATTTCAGCCAGAGGGCCGGAGGATGGACTTAGTCTTACTAAGTCCTACGGTATCTACCAGTAGGGCCTTAACCATAGATGATGGAGTATTCGCTTGGTGGTGTAGCGGGGTGGTGGCTTAGATTTCAAAGGGTCTCGCCTGTCAAAATCAGTGAATTTACTTGCACGAACGTGATAGACAACTGGATAATTGCAAGATATATGTTTCTAATATTGGAATGGAGTGCAGAGGGGCTCTGCTGTCTTTATCGTATTGCCGGCACTTTACAGCCAGGGGTATTCATGCACTTACTCATCCAGACAGCAACCTCATTGGTGTGAAGGAATCACAGAAGCGCCCACCCTCCATAAATCTGCTGTTATGGTGAGGCGTGCGCGACCGTTTGCTCATCTTACGTCTGCTTTGGGCCAATTTCTCAACCGTCGAGTGCTGGTGACGTGATGACGGCGCTTCTCGAGACAGGAGAGGTGGTGGTGCCAAGTGCATGGGGAACCCAGTGATGGGGTATGGCAATTGCCAAGTTCTCGTATAGACCCTCATCTGGTATTTGGTGATGCACGATGCCGGAGACTGCAGCACGCAGATGGTCATTCTGTCTTGAAAACCACTGCTCCTAGTAGCCCTAAAAAACGAAGAATGAATGCATCGTGGTGTCGGGGTTGGTGCAGGCGTCTCGTTTCTTCAGCTTTCGCCCCTCTTTGGTCTCTCTCGGGGCCAGAGGTGGGCAAGGTCAATACTGGCTGGCCGCAGATCCAACGTCAGCCCGCTGCAAGACCTCGATAGATGCCGTTTAACGTTAAGCATCATTTTGCTCGATTGGACAGGCTTGGAGGCGTTCGGAAGTCAGTCGCGTGGACATCAGGGGGGTATTGATCGGAGCAATGGTCGAACTGGTGAGATGGGGGTCAGTTCGGGGGTCAGCCTTACTCTGAGCATGCAGCGCGCCTTCGAGGAGAGGCTGCGCTGCTGCACAATGCTTGCTCTGATGATGTATTTGTGTACGTCGCCAACGTAAGGATTATCGACCGTGGAGACGGCTGGCTGGGGAGCGAAAGACCAAAGCCATATACCTGCCGCAGCGTATGATGGGGTATCCCCTATCCAGCGCATAGCAATAGACCCTCGAATGAGCATCGTTTACGTTGCGGGTGGGCTTGAAACAAGCTGCGAGTCCACTCATAAGAAGTGGTAGCCTCAGCGCTTGCGCGAGTTGTGACTGCGAGCGTCTTGTTCCCATCTAGCGGAAGTTGGATCAACAGAGCCCTAGGTGTCCACGCCGCAATTCTTGCACGGCATCAGTCCCCGGCCTTTTATGCTGCTTGCTTCTTGCTTCTCTTCTCCCTCAGCCCTCACACACTCTCTTTTGCCATTCGGGCGCACTTCCGGAACTTTGCTGGTTGGGCAGGCAAAAGCAGTCATTGTGCCTATTCCACTTCTCGGCAAGCCGCTCTCGCACGCGCCTCTCCGCTCCACCACCCCTCTCAGACGTCCTCCATCGCCCACCTGAAACGGCCTC
The DNA here is from genome assembly GCA_001599595.1 of Beverwykella pulmonaria. Classification (NCBI taxonomy): domain Eukaryota; kingdom Fungi; phylum Ascomycota; class Dothideomycetes; order Pleosporales; family Melanommataceae; genus Beverwykella; species Beverwykella pulmonaria. The sequence goes on along the minus strand of BCHH01000005.1, from coordinate 3,000,983 downwards.
AAGTCACATCCTCCAGGCCGAGCAGACTCTAGAGACGCCGCCCCGAGACCAAGAGCCTCCTCGTCGCCCCCGATCTCCTTGCACGCCCAGCAGCACCCTCTCTTCGCAGCCTGCCCGCCCGCCTGCCTGCCTGCCTGTTCCTCGCCTGCCTCGTGCACCCACGTCGCCGTCGCCTGAGCAGGAGACCACCACAGGCTCTCGACCGCATACAGCCTTCGCTCTCGCCCGCATCTAAAGTGACATTTGCCCAAGAGTCGGTCAGCGTCCTCGGCTGACAGCAGTCATCCGTCCTGTTGGGACCATTCACGTTGGCGTGCAACCTCAAACCAACCCCTCCACAGACGTGCCCTCGATATTACTGCCTTTTGCCTGTCGCATCGTCACAGAACTCGGTAGCCTTCATTTCGCCAGACTGCCAGACCACTTGGTGGCTAGGACCTCCATCACATCTCTCACCGTTGACTGAAAGGGCCGGCTGCTGATATATAGATGCAGCCTTTTGTCAACGGAACATCGTCGACAACACACTCCAACATGTCCTCCCCCGCACCCCTCCTCCGCCCGCCTATTCCAGGTGGGCGCTCCCAAGGCGGCGCTCGTACTCCCCGCCTCGGTCTCTCGATACCCCCATCGCCACACGCCAGACCAGTTGTCAATGGCGGCGGTGAGGGGTTGAGTCTCGCTCGCCCAACACCACCCCAGCTCCGTCTCGCCACGCCAATGGGCACAAGTCACACCCCACATGAGGGTCGCCCTCATCCCAAAGGACTTCCGCCTCTACAGATTGGATCTTTACAAATTGGATCTGGGTTATCTGCTGGGGGGTCGAGCGACGCAAGCGCACACTCGCGTTCTGGGAGCTTTGGCGAGCTTCAAGCGAACGGCTCCACATCGGCAGCCTCATCGTACTCTGCGGCTCTAGGGTTTCCTAATCTGCAACGGCCCCACCAAGGATCGGACCCCATCTCAGCGATATCACAAGGCGGGAGCGAAAGTGCACCGTCGATGGAGCGGGAGAACAGCTCTCAGCCGCTACCAGATCTGGACCTAATGGCCGCGGAGAAGGGAAGGCCTTTGGATGTGGAAGATTTAGATGATGCTAGCTGGCGAGCCGCAAGTGCTAGGGGTCTCATTGAAGAGCGTGGCAGTCTTGGAGAAGGCGCTGGTGGTGCTGTCACAAAGTGCATATTGAAAGGTGGCAAGACAATCTTCGCGCTCAAGGTATGACATAGCTCTCTGAGCCTATTTACTCTTACTAACCACCCCTCTCAGATTATAACTACGAATCCTGATCCCGATGTCAAGAAGCAAATCGTGCGCGAGCTGTCATTTAACAAGAACTGCGCCAGTGACCACATCTGCCGTTACTATGGTGCCTTTATGGACGATAGCACTGGTACCATCAGCATTGCTATGGAATTTTGTGAAGGCGGATCTCTGGACTCAGTCTACCGGGAAGTTAAGAAGCTTGGGGGTCGGACTGGAGAAAAGGTACTTGGCAAAGTGGCCGAGGGTGTTCTAAATGGCCTCACTTATCTCCATTCCCATCGCATCATCCATCGAGACATCAAACCCAGCAACATTCTCCTGTGCCGAAATGGGCAAGTTAAGCTATGCGATTTTGGTGTATCTGGAGAATTCGGAACAAAAGGAGATGCCAATACGTTCATCGGGACTTCCTACTACATGGCGCCGGAGCGAATCACCGGACAGAGCTACACTATCACCAGTGACGTATGGAGTCTAGGCGTGACACTGCTCGAAGTAGCACAGCATAGGTTTCCTTTTCCTGCGGATGGCACAGAGATGAACCCTCGCGCTGGACTTATCGACCTCCTCACCTATATCGTGCGACAACCAATTCCAAAACTCAAGGATGAACCAGAACAGCGAATCAGATGGTCTGAGAACTTCAAGTACTTCATCGAGTGCTGGTATGTGTTCACACTCACAATGTAATGATAGATGCTAACTATTCATAGTCTCGAGAAAGATTGCCCGCGCCGAGCCACACCATGGCGCATGCTCGAACACCCTTGGATGGTTGAGATGAAAGCCAAGAAGGTTAACATGGAGCACTTCCTTAAGCAAGTCTGGGACTGGAAGGATTAACTTTCTTCTATTGATGTGAAATACGAACTGAAAGAGCCTCTTCTCTACCACAATGTTCTTCTACTTATATTTCTGGGCATCATACCTAGGGTCGTGTGTGCTGGGCATAGACTGAAGGGAAGACGGGCGACATTCTGTACTTGGATTCAAGGGAACTGTGGAGGAAAGCATTGTGATTAGCATGGGTGAATGTGTCAATGGGATTCCCGCTTTGGCCGATGGCTTGCTTTGCGGCCTCTTGTTGGTTGAAAGTAGAAGATGGAGATGAGGGGCCGAAGGGCTAAGGAGGGCTGAAAGTCTTTTGCTGTACGCTCAAGTACTCTATGGAATGGCATTGGAAGGCGTTCGAATCTTGGATCTTATAGGTTGCATACTGCGACATAATCTGCACACGATAGAACGTGCGTTGCGGAGAATTGGATACCACATCATAACACCTTTTTACAATTATACCTGGTGCATGAACTCAAAGAAGAATCACATCCATCATGACGCCCTCGACGCTTGGCAAAACGCTAGTCTTTCCGAAGACTAGCGCAGAACTCGGCCCATACTTTATCCATGCCGCCGAGTTTGGAGTCATCCAAAATCAATATATCTTTCCCCTTCACGCGGGTACTGTCACCAAAGAGTACATTGTCAGTCCAGTTGATATTTGAAGGCAATTTACACGCTTCAACCCTCCTCATCGAAAATTTTGAAGATACGCATACCGCCCCGCCCTCGAATTTACCCCACTACGACCCTTCGAACAGCTTTCTTTTCACGCAACAACTCAAAGTACTGGCCCAAAATGCCGACCATAGCGGTAGACAAGGCCGCGCTTCTCAAGGAGCTCGAGAAGGAGTACACGACCGAGGAGTTTGACGAGCTATGCTTCGAGTTCGGGCTGGAACTAGATGAGGATACAAGTCAAAGCACGAAGCCCGAAGACCTGGCGCAACCGGCGCAGCTGAAGATCGAGATACCGGCGAATCGATACGACATGCTTTGCTTCGAAGGGATTGCAATGAACTTGAGGGTCTTCCTGCAGAAACAGAAGCTGCCGAAGTGGTCACTCACTTCACCGGCGTCGGGGGAGGTGGAGACGCTCACAATCAAGGAAGAGGTAAGAAATATATACAGTGCCAAATGCAATGTCATGGCATAATCGAGTACTGACTACTCGCAGACCATGCAGATTCGACCACTTTGCTCTGGAGTCGTTCTCCGAAACATCAAGTTCACCAAAGAGAGATACGACTCCTTCATTGCGTTACAAGACAAGCTGCACCAGAATCTTGCTCGGCAGCGGACACTGGTCTCAATTGGAACACACGATCTCGACAGTGGGTCTTACAATAAGGGGTGGAGAGGTCCTTGCTGACAAGAGGTAGCCATTAAGGGACCCTTCACATATGAAGCATTAGCCCCGGAGGAGATCGAATTCATCCCTCTAAACCAAACACAGAAGATGAATGGAAAGCAGCTTATGGAATTCTATGAGGTAAGCTAGGGCGCGTGAGCTTCTGGGGTCCTTTGCTAATTTTGGATAGAAAGACAAAAACCTAGGCAAATATCTACACATAATTCGCGATTCGCCCGTCTACCCTGTGATATACGACTCAAATAGAACAGTCTTGTCATTGCCCCCGATCATCAACTCGAATCAAAGCAAGATTACGCTCGACACAAAGAACGTTCTCATCGAGATCACTGCTCTGGACAAGACAAAGGTCGAGATTGTGAACCAACAACTGGTCGCCATGTTTGGAGGATATGCCGAGTCGATAGAACCACTCAGGATCATCTCGCCGCACAACAACGAATCAAGAGACGCACCAGATCTCAGCCCCCGGGAAATGCAGGCCGAGGTTGACTACATCAACCAAGTGACAGGTCTAAACAAGTCCCCAACTGAGATTGCAACGCTATTAGAACGCATGGGCCACACAGTCACGCCCAATGAGTCCAATAGCAACTTGTTGAATGTGTCTGTTCCGATAACGAGAGCGGACATTCTTCATCAAGCTGATATCATGGAGGATGTTGCCATCGCACACGGCTTCAACAATCTCCCGCGTGTATATCCGAACAAGACGGCAGCGATCGCAGCTCCGCTCCCCATCAATAAGCTCGGTGATATTGTTCGTGCGGAATCAGCAGCGTCAGGATGGACGGAGGTTATGCCCCTCATTCTCTGCTCACACGAGGAGAACTTCGAGTGGCTAAACCGGAAAGACAACGGTGGAACAGCTATCAAGCTCGCGAACCCGAAGACTGCCGAATACCAAATCGTGCGCACGTCACTGCTGCCCGGTCTGCTCAAGACTATCAACTCGAATAGACATCAGCCTTTGCCGCTCAAGGTCTTCGAAGTGAGCGATGTCGCCTTTATAGATCTCACGAAGGAGAGGAAATCTCGCAATGAACGACATTTTGCTGCAGCCATCATGGGGAAAACTAGTGGATTTGAACAGGTCCACGGTCTTCTAGATAGGATAATGCTGATGCTGAAATCGGCTTTCATCACACGGGACGATGGATTGAAGAAGGAACAGCTGGAGGGCTATTGGATCGAGGAGGTCGATGGTACGAACTCTTCAACCGTGTTGATGTCAAACTCACTAACAGGAGCAGATGAAACTTTCCTCAAGGGACACTCAGCCGCGATCAAGATCAACATCGGTGGCAAACACCACACCATTGGCGTCTTCGGCATTCTCCATCCCTCTGTTTACAAACCCAACAGATATGACCTACAGTGAGTTCTTACTTCCAAGAAAAAAGCGAGCAACGCTAAACCTTTCAGATACCCTGTCAGCACACTGGAAATCAACCTCGAGGTCTTCCTATAGTGCATCAGCGTAGTCCCGCTTAGTTTTAGATCACGATAAAAAGTCCACTTCTCCGTATGATAGATACCTAGATCCGATCGATGTATGAAATACATCCATGGATGACGTTCACTACTTCCCCAAATTCCCTCTTCTATATCCTTTGCTAGCATTGCTCCCTTTTCTCACTTCTCCTCAATGGCCTTATACGCGCCCAACTTTCCTTTCTGATTCTCACTTATTCTCCACTGCTCAATATACTCTTCCACCTCCTCCACTCCATTATCCTTCCCTGGAATCGGCTCCCCCCACTGCGGCCACACCGGCACCTACTCAAAGTATAAACGTCAGCAAAGCTCTGACCAGCGAAATGGGCGGGTATAATGTGTGCACGCTGTGTGTGCGAAGTCGTTGCATGCCGAATTCGAATTCGCAGCAAGACATTGACACATGTTGTGCGATGGGGACAAGACTAACCACGCCCGTCCATATCTTCCCCCTCACATTCTCGTTCTTCAAATCCGCGCGATCCTCACTTGGCCCACCCGTCCTTACTTTTGCGCTTGCGGACTCGATGCGAACTCGAAGGATGGAAGTTGATTTAAGTTCTGCCGCGGTAGGTGGATTGCGCGATTTGGTCCATCGCTGGGGGAGCATGTTGTCTGTGATTTTCTCCATTGCGTAGAGCGCCTCGTCAGCGTCGTCGACGAGCGTCGCATATCCGTACGCGACGGCCGAACGGTAGTTGCAGCTATTATGAAATGGCGTCAAGGATAACACAAGGCCGTCCATATGCCTATTCATCCCAATTATTATCGGCCACATCCTTAACATTCCCCATTCTCACTCGGAGAAGAAGACTTACGCTGCGGATATAGTGATAGGCATCCCCTCCCCTTCTGCATCCTTCCCCTTTTTAAATATTCTCCCGGAGACGTAGCCGTGGATGTAGATGTCTTGAGCAGAGTCGCTGGGATCAGCGGACGGGTTAGAGAAGTCCGCGGTGCAGCCGAGCATAGGTAGGACGACAGGGAAGGGGTGTGAGGGGTCGATGAAGGAGACGTGCAGCACCGGGCTGGTGTTTATGATGGTGTGGACAGTCGAGAAGTCGTAGGCGCCTGGGGGTGTTAGTAAGGAGGGACGAGAAGGATGAGAGGGGTGAGAGGGACGAGAGGGACGAGAAGGACGAGAAGGATGAGAGGGATGAGAGGGATGAGAGGGACGAGAGGAATGAGAGGAATGAATGGGTTGAGAGGGATGAATGGGATGAATGGGATGAGAGGGATGAGAAGGATGAGAAAGATGAGAGGGAGGAAAGAGAGGAGGGGAGGGAGAGTCTTGCCTCGATTTGCGAGACGCCCGAGTTTGTTGACTGCTGTTTTGGGGTACGACATTATAGATGAACAAGCAATTGATGCAGCCAAATTCGAGTTCGAGACGGTGAGGTGCAAGTGTCAATGTGCTTGCAGTTTTTGCATAGAAAGAGACGAAAAGCTTCAAGGCATGACCCTAAGCTTTATACCTCCTCCCAAATCTTCCTAGCTCCCCTCCACGTGATGACTCCTTCACCACTCTTCGCACTAAGTCCTATTACGAAGGCACAATCACTGAAGACTAGGCGCGTGGTCGGGAGGACTTACTATAAGTAGTGTGGGCGGGGTAATGATGCATGGGTGCTGATTGGCTGGGCCACACGATAGGGAAGGAGTAGTAACGATGACGCGGTTTAGGAAAGCGTCAAGGGCGTTTAATAGGGGATATTCAAGGGTAGTCATGGAGAAGTGTAGGCGAAGGGAAGTAGTTTGCGAGATGAGAATGAGGGCTCATGGTGGAAAGATGGAAATGAAATGTAAGAATGTCGTGCAAGTAAGATCAAGAGAGAAGTACTGCACATTCCCACATCCGAGGAGAAGCACAAGGGCGAATAGGCAAATATAAACAGAGGGAAAAAGTATTGACTTTTTCGTGTTAATCCCTCCTGTGTTCGCTAGCAGGGCTTTTATAATTACTAAAACATTCCCTGAAACCTCTCTGCTATTCTCCTCAGACGTTGGAGTATAACAATATGTCGGTATAGTCTTGCAATTGGATACCGTTACATTAGCTTCTAAGGGTAGGTAAAAATTGGAAACCAGAAGGAATCGATGAAGATGGGAGTCTCTGGTTGTATGGGAACTTCGGTACGTGATAGCAGGCCCACTTCCTCTATATAAATTCTAAGAGTCCTTTTGAGTTCTTCTAGTCCGTCTATGTTGGCATGTAAGATAAAGGCCTTGGATCGAGTCTCTTGACGAATAGCTTATCTTGATAGACTCCAAGACACCTGAAAAATAGAGTTTTCTAGGCGCCTATGGTCGAGAGATCTAGAAGGAGGAATATGGAATATAACGTTAGGCTTTGGGATGAAGAATTCCACTATTCATAGATTCGTAAGAGTCTGAAGAGCAGTAATGTGCTCCTAGTAGTTATCTCTTCTACTAATCCACTACTCTAATCTAAAACCCCTTCTGCGCACTCGCGCACTCTTTGTTTCACTGCGGCTCAACTCTCGCAAGTCAAGTCGACGCTAATATTGAAGTGCGGTGAGCAGGCAGCTCAGCTCCGAGAAGACGAAACAAGACTTGTCCCTATAACAGAAGCGAACGCAATAGATAAATAGGTACCTTCTTAGGGTGATAGTGTTAGTAAGGAAGGTAACAAAGCAATCAGTTTGTTTCCTAAGGCGTTTTAATGCCGTGGAATAGTAAGGCAGCACACTGCGGCTGGAAAAAGACTGTAGGGCCTATAAGAAACAAGTATTACAAGTAGAGCGTACAAATTTATCTATCACAATAACGACAACAGTAACAGAGGTGGGTGTTAATATGTTAATTAATGTTGATGAAAATAGGTTGTGCAAGATACCCTGCCTTATTGCTAACTACGAGAAGACTACTCTAAAAAAAGCTTTCTACAAGCATCAAAAATTCATATATACAGGCTATATACGTGCAGCTTTACAGCCTCACGTTTGGTACAGTCGGCTAAAGTCGATTTTACGTACGACGAGAGCACCGCAGCGAAGCCGTAAGTTATGACCGTATTACGTACTGATCCCCATGCTGTTTACAAGGAAAGCATTATCTTTTAACCCAAGGTCTCGTTCTACGTGGCCCTGCAGCGACCTCAGAACTCCTTAGACGATTTTTCCCTCTTCCAACTCAAAATCCCCAACAAACACTCTACAATCCATCCCCTCACCCCTCAACTCTCTCTCCAGCCTCACCACACACCCCTCCTCCAAGGTAGGCGTATTCCACCTTGCCCTCTCCCTCGCCAGCCCCATCTTCTTCACCGGCAACACAACCTCTACACCCCCCTTAACCTTAACCTTCTTACAAATTACCAAGAAAGCCCTCACAGCATCATACAGCCCCGTCTTCCCCCCATTCAAATACTTCTGATCCAAATAAAATGTGTTTCCAATCCAAATCCTTAGATTTCTCAGATCTGGCAGCGACTCCAGGGCGGAAATAGCGGAAGGCCAGGCTTCGAGTTGCAGCGAGCTGCGAGCTTCGCAGGCAGACGGAATGTCTTCGTTCCGGTAAAACATGGCGTAGACCGTGATGGAGCGTATGGACTCCCACGCTGTGTGCGTGATACTGTGTTTGAAACTGGGGAGCGTGCGGAGATCGTACAAGGCGAAGGCGTTGGTTGTGTAGAGGAGGGAGTGTGCTTCGGTGTATCTGAGATGCGATCAGCTACATTCATATTATTAGAGGATAGTTGAAGAGGGAGGCGAAATATTGACGCACATCAGCCAACACGTCCTCAGCAAATTGCACAAACTCCAATCAGCTAACTGTCGAGTTGCTGGCAGAGACCCGTAGGTAAACACATATGACGAAGCCCTCAAACCAAGTCTCTCAGCTCGATTCTCCGCCCAGTATTCAGTGTTGCAGACTGCGTGGCCGAGCCGTCTGTACTTGGAGATGATGTGGATCTCTTGACCGCCGATGGCGTATTCCCAAATCAGGACTCGGACTTCGGAGGGCAGTTTGCCTAAAAGTGTGGACTGGACCTGAGACATGTTGGTGCTCCTGCGAGCAAGGTTCGGAGATAGTGTCCAGGCTTGCGGTTTGGTCTGTAAGAGAGGAGTCGGGAGTGCTTCTAGTAATGTCTTAGCGATCTTGATCATAGTGTAAGACTGAAAGGGAACGTGCCATGGAAGTCACGCCTCTGGCGGGATATTGAGTACTCTGTCATTTCCAGAAGGCCAAACTTAAATTCGGGATATCCGTGCATGAGATGAGATGAGACGAGATGAATGAAGGTTGCGATTAGAGACCTAGCTTTGTATGTGAGGACAAGATGAGAGTCACATATTATTCCTACCTGAAGTAGGAGCATTCCACCACCTACTCGCCCAGAAAGTGCTTAGCCCAGCATTTCCCAAAAAAGGGAGTAGGCTCTTCACCGGATCAGGTGAAGGAAAATTCTCGAATAAAAGACTTATTTTTTCGAGGCAGATTTAGGTACTTATTAGGAAAGTGAGGCAGTTCTAACGAGACATTGAAGGAACAACTCAAGCCTATTGTCCTTTCGCGAAACCGCCCGAAACACTCTGAGCAGACTCCCTGAAGCTTGTCGACGGCCGTTGAGAATGATGGCCGCCTAGAATGAGCCCACGACCGCCATTCCGACACCTGCTCGCCTTCGACTTCAAATCTTGACTCACCTTTGCTACGCAAGGCATCTTGTACACGTCCTTCCCAAGTTCTCACCTGAAACACTTACCACAACGCACATACACTCGCCAAACCCACACCATTCCACATCCCCTGCGTGCGCCCTGCTCCCAACCCCATGCCCACTCCGTATCCGCGCACCAAACTCGGGCTTAGCGCTATCCCGAGCCACCTCGCAACTGCCGACAGCATCGTGAAGCCAACGACCTTGTTATCGACGCCTGGCTCGCCACTAAACTCGCTGACATGAAGTCCGGCAGTTGAGGTGCACACCAGCCTTGTCTTTTTGGTGGTGGGGTAGAAACTATGTGGCCGAAAATCTGAGGCCGAGGATAAGCAACTGCCAGACTGGCGATCCTGGTGGTAAGCCTGGAAAAGGTCCCGAAGAGAGGTTAGGACGATGAGGGATGAGCAGAGCAATTTGTCGACGGGCCATCTCAAGATGCAGTATGGCAGAGAATGCGATACTGTTGATTGAAGATGACAGATAGGCATCCTTCCGCATCCAGACCAGCCCGTCACCCCGCCCCCGCTATCCAATTCATCCAGCATTCCCTGCCAAGGACGGGGAAACATCCCCATCTCCACTTCCACCTAAGAGCGTTTCCCCGCCGGGCACCGTGTACGAGCTGCCATTTCTCACAAATGTGTGTTTCTCAACTGCCGACGCGTATCGTAACTCGCGCCGCGCCACTACTATGCCCAATTCAAATACCGTTGCGTGCAACGGCTGAACGGCGCCAAATACCTTATGACCATCTGACTTATAATATGCTCGGCTTCAGCTGTTACAATTAAGTGGGTTGTTTACTTCTTCCTCTATCTATTTTCTTTCGCTTCGATTCAACATCCGGAGCCAAAATGCTGCTCACTGACCTCCTCCCCCTCCTCCTCACATACTGGCCATTGGCCCTCCTCTCGCTACTCTTCACTTTCCTCCTAGCCAACAAATTCTACAACGGGCTACACAAATACCCCGGCCCGTGGCTCGCGAGCTACACAAACTGGTGGCGCTTTTTTTCCGTCTTGGGAAGAAAGCATGAGTGGGAGATTATTCGCCTGCATCGAGAACATGGGGACGTGGTTAGACTAGGACCGAATGTGCTGAGTTTTGGGGACCCAAAGGCGATTAAGATTATTTATGGGTTGAATAAAGGGATGGTGAAGGTTCGTGTTCCACTCCGCCTTTGATGTTGGGTTTGAGGGAGGATTAAGGGTCGAGTTCAAAACTGATGAGTGGTGTGTGTAGTCCGACTTCTACCCTGTACAAAACGCCGTTTCCAAGGGCCGCCGCCTGCAGTCCCTCTTCAGCACAACCGACGAAGAGTACCACGCCAAATACCGTCGCTGTGTTAACAACGCCTTTGCCATGTCGTCGCTCGTAAACTACGAGCCGCTCGTCTCTTCGACGCTCGACCTCTTTCTCAATAAGACCTCTGAGCTCTACGCAAGCACTGGACGGAGTTGCAATTTCAGCCAGTGGCTGCAGTATTTCGCGTTTGATGTGATCGGGGATCTGACCTGGAGTAAGAGACTGGGGTTCGTCGAGGAGAATAGAGATGTGGATGGTATTATTGGGTTTTTGAATGGATTTTTGAGTTATGCTGGGCCCGTATGTGCACACATTTCCATCCAAATGTCCCTTTTCCCTCATTTTCCTACTGATAGTGTGGTGTTAGATCGGCCAAATGCCCACCCTCGACCTTCTCCTCGAGAAGAACCCGCTCCGCCTCTTTGCGCAACGCATCGGCCTCTCCAACACAGTCTTCCCCGTAACTGCATTTGCACAAACCCGGACCGCAGAGCGCTTCTCCTCGATCCAAAAAATCAAGGCCTTTGGTCTTCCCCCGGACGACCCGAACCCTCGGGGCGTGGACTTATTGTCTAAATTCGCGCAAGCGACGCACGACCACCCTGAATTCATGAACGATACTAGAATCCTGACTTCTTGTGTGAGCATGGTGTTTGCGGGTTCCGAGACAACTGCGATCAGTTTATCTAGCGTTTTCTACTTTCTGTGTAAGCATAGGAGGGTGTATGATAAGTTGATGCGGGAGCTAGATGGGGCGGTTGCCGAGGGGGAGATTGAAGCAAGGGAAAATAGGACGGTGTCGTGGGCCGAGAGCCAGAAGTTGCCGTATCTCGACGCTGTTATTCAGGAGTCCTTCCGGCTTCATCCAGCCGCGGGTCTCATACTGGAGCGCATTGTGCCGCCCCAGGGAATCGATATCCTCGGGGAGTTCATCCCCGGCGGCACGATCGTGGGATGTAATGCGTGGGTTCTGCACCGCAGGCCTGAAGTCTTCGGGGCGGATGTCGATGTCTTCCGCCCCGAGCGCTGGATCGAAGCGGGAACCCAGCAACTAAAGGAGATGAAGGCTACTATGTTTCAGTTTGGTGCCGGGGCCAGGACGTGTATTGGGAAGAATGTGAGCTTATTGGAGGTGTATAAGCTGGTGCCGAGTTTTTTGAGACGGTTCGAGGTGAGTGGTGATGTTTGAATGGGTGCGGTGAGGATCGTGCTGATGAATGACAGATCGAGCTCGAGGATCCAGAGAAGGAGTGGAAGACACATAATGCGTGGTTTGTGAGGCAGTCGGAGTTCAATACAAGGTTTAGGCCGAGGAAGGCGTCGGTTTGATTGAAAGATGAGATAAAGGAGCAGAGGTATGTTGAGAGACTTGAGACACGTTCGTAAGAGTGTACATACATACTTAACGACTTAGCGTATCAATAACGATCAGTTCCCAGATGTATTCACGCTGCTACACCCCTGAGTTTCTAGTTTTCTTGCGTTTGTACCGTGTCGCAGTGACAGAGATGTAAAGCATTACGACTATTGATCATGCCAACCTGTATCGTACTGCACTGTGTGTGGTCATTACCTCTGAGCAACCCTCTCCAACAGGAGAATTGGTCAATTTCAACCTACTATGTCCAACGGTATATGCCAGGGCTACTCTTGTGCTGTCTGCATGAAGTGACTGCTCAGAAGACGGGACATTTGGAAGCGGCTAATAGAAACTTATCCATACCGCATGTTCCCACGTCCGAGGAGAACTTGCAGGCAGTTTGGCAGATGTAGACCGTATGTAAAAGGATCAGCTTTGCCATACAAAGCTTTGGGAGGCTGGCTTGGGTTGGATGGTAACAAGAGATCGAGTGCTTCGTCAATGTGAAGCAGATGAAGGTCACGTACCTAACTGCTCAGTCTTGCCCTCAAAAAAGGGACCTCCACCCCTACCACATCCCCGATCTGCTTCCTCCTTGATGACGTCGACTCTAATTCCGTCTAGGTCCACAAATTCTTCACAAGACAGATTGGGACTACCGCGCCTGTCAACATAATCATTTCGAAAACCTTTATTTTTCTCCTTGGAGGCGGGAATATGCAGGACAGTCCCATGACCAAGTGCTCCATTCATCCCCTACACAAAAGTCTATCTCGCGCCGCAAATTGAGAGAATAATGAGAGAAAAGGTGCATTAGTAGGAAACTTAATATCGACAAAACCTAGAAAGGATATAATCGATGAACAAATTGAACATAAACGGCGAGAAAGATCGAGACGGCAGAGGCCTCCAATATTGGGCATGTGATCGAAAGAATGAACGAAGCGAATCGAGAACAAGGAACCTTGACGCTGAGTGTCGTTGGCTGTGAAGGAAATGATACTTTCTTGCATTCAGCTTGTGCAGCGAGCTGTGGCCTGCGAGGCCGCAGATTTGGCCTGGATAAAGTTTTTCGCCACTCCCTCACTCGGCAGGATTATGCTTGGAGGGTTGAGAAATCTTACCCCGATGTACGTACACTCGCGCGGCCTCATCCCGTCCCTCACCAGCAAGTCTGACCCCTTCGTTTACATTTATGCTTCTCGATCGAGTGCTTGTTCGTTACCCGAAACCTAGACAGATCGTGATCGTGGTTTCACAGATAGGGAGGCACAGGAGACTGACTTGACGACTGCGCCATAATGTCGACGGGTGACGCGTAAGAACTTTCTCAGAGGTTCAACCATCGTCGACTGGATGGGATGCTCCATAAGGTTGTTCAATATGCAGGTTGGCTGGGGAGGCACGGGGATGCGCTTTTTTTGCGACCCGTCTCTACCCCAGATTTTTATCGAGTGGCGTACTCCAGGACTCGAGCAAGTACTACATTTGGAGGAAACAAGCTGACAGTCTTGGCGGTCGAGAAGCTCGTGACCAGAGCTGTCCAAAGTCCTCCAATGCGCAGCACAGGCGTACGGGATGCAACAACATTGGATGAGTGTGAGATTGACATGCAGTGAAAATCGGAAATAGAACAACAACATGCAGCTGGAAACGCGAGAAACAATACAGACAGGAGAGCGAAGAAGGTTGAACTTGCACATCAGGTGATGGGGCGCAACGTAGCGAAGGGTCTACCTCTTTCGTGGAGTAGTTTTCGCGATGGTGAGTCACCGCGCTCCACGTACTACGTGCATGCATCGCGCAGCGCGGGTATGCAGCCGTGACTCCCACGAGCATATTCTGAAACGGCGACAGAATGTTTACTTGTACCTCTACTCATTGGCGATGGCGTCGAGATTTCGAACACGTTGATCTTGGTTGAAGTGGTTGGGAATGAGGCCTGCGATGTTTTGGAGTTGGGTCGGGACTCGCAGCCGCTTGATGTCGGCTCAGAGGCACCACCTGACAGTGAGATGCCATTTCGATGCGGACCCATGTCGAGCTGAGGACGGCCCAAAGCGGGAAGGATCACAGCTCACCTTCATGCTGGAGATGCACGATCGCCTGAGCGCGGCGGGCGGGGAAATTTTTCTCCAGAGGACAGACTGGCGAATGCCGCCACACCCGACCCGGATAGGGCAACGAAGACGTCGTCGCCGAGGCGCAGTCACAGTCGCGAGCCGGCTCGCCAGATGTCGGCGTTGCCTTTGCAGATTTTGAAACATGGCAGACATGGGCTGCTATCGATAGCACCGCTGCTATGGGTCGACGATAGGCCGATCTGGGGTCGCTGAGGTCGTCAAGACTTGCGCAATCCGCGCTCTACTGCCTCAGTTGAAGATGCGTCGCTCCACTCGGGGAGGGACCGCAAAAGGGGATCACGATTATTGAAACGGCCGGTCTATGCCGTAACTCTCACTCTGCGTGCAGGTGTGTGTGGGCGGCATGAGGCCAGAAAGGTTGTTTCTGTTAGCATCGGGCGGCGCGAGGTCCTCTTACCGGGACAAGCAGGTAATAGACAAATGCTAATCTTGCTCGCATCAGAGCCGGATAGCGCGAGAGGAGCGAGTGAGCGAGCGACGTCGGCAGAGGCGAGGCCGGGAATGACGACGAAGAGGATCGCCGTGGCGCGGCGCACAGCCACAGCGGAATCTTCGATAGAGTTTCTGTTCTGGGCAGCCCGCCAGAGGACGGAAGTGAAGCGAAGCCAGTGTGCGCATACTGAAGTTGTCGCCGTGGAGAAGTCGTCGTCATGAAGGTCAAGCTGGTGTAGCAGACGTAGCAGCAGACCCTCTCGCTCCCTCAGCACGCGCCGAAGCTACACTCCCCAGCCGGCCCCGATGTTGCCCTTCTGGACCTGTCTGAGGTGCGAGGATCACATGAGAAGAGGCGTTTTCCAGGCGACGCCATCCTAGGCCGCACCCCTGCCCGCCCCGCTGATTGGGCTCACTGTTTCGCTCCCATCTCTGGTGCCGAGCAACGTCGGCCTGTCGTGGCTCCAAGACAACGACGTCTGCTTCCCACAACTCCCACTTTGCTCGCCCGCCAGAGACACCCCCTAGGCTACACTCTATCCGCCGTCAGGTTTCTTTATCCGCGTATCCCCAATCCGGCATGAAAGCCGCTGCAGTAAGTTCGACGTGAGAGAAGGCTTCGAGAACCCCCCCCCGCGCGTGTGAGGGCAGCGTTGCAACCAGATGCGCGATGCCAGATGCTCGAGGCCCAACAGCACGCTGTCCCAGCAGCAGAGGCCCGGTGCTCGCATGTGGCGCGTATCTGCCCTCTGCCCGGCTGCCTCGAGCATCAGATGCTCCGATCAGGTTGCCGTGAGCACGCTGTCGACCCGAATGTGGCCGCTCTCAGCTGCCAGCTGCCATGGTAGATACCCTTTACACATTCTCGGCAGCTCTAGTATCTTCTGCATGCTTTTTGCCATCTCCACGCCTGCGGCTACTGAGACGCCTCTCGTCTACGCTGCTGCTTTCATCTCCGCCTTCAAGTGCATCTGCAGCCGTGAGAGCATCGCAATTTTGGCAGCGCCCCCATCCGACCATCCACGCGCTGCAACGGCGTGAGCAGCGCGGTCGCCGTGTCGGTCGGTCAGCGTGCATCCGACTAGACCTGCAGCTGCATCTCTCGCGATATGCACGATATTCAAGCTAAGTGCGAAGTGCGTCCAAACGGGGCAGTGTGCATGAAGACCCTTGCCGACCTCTGTGGCCACGCCGGCCGGCCCAGCATCGTCCCAAGTCAGCGCTCTTAAGGAACATCGCACCCTCCACCCTTAGCTTCTTTACCCTCACCTCTCACCTCGCCTTCTCTCCCTCTCATTCGTCCGTCCCCTCTCGTCTTTCTTCAACCCCCCCCCAAGGCGACTTCGCAAAGACCTAATTGCGTCTGAGACATCATTTTTACATTTCCGTTTGTCATTTTTCCTTGAATTGTTACTGCTGTCCCATTAATACCACCGCCTCGTATATCGCCACACACGCCCATAATGCCCATTCAATTATTACCTGCCTCGGCCGCCGCCTTTGCGCCCAGGGCAAACGTCAATGTCGTACTCAGTTCCAAGGTCGAGCCGTGGTTAACCCAGACCCTGAAGCGAATAAATCGAGTCAAGCGCCCGCTCAACAGTGTCCAGCAACACATGCGATGTCTCACCGAAACGTTGTCCGGCAAGAACGCCATTTGGTCGCTATCCTCCATTATGGTACCAAAGGCGCCCGACTCGGAACTGCGAAGAGACTCTAACCCACTGGTCGAAGCGCTGTTCAACTACCAACTCATCCACATTGAGGCATATATCGTGCATGTCGACATGGTTTCACAGCATGAGGTTGCATTCAAGCTAACACCCGAGACCATTGAGGCGCTTATCGAGTACCACAAAGACATCTACTCTGTCGACGTGGCAGCTAGCACCTGGAGCTGGGCCGAGAAGGAGATGCAATTGAAGAAGCTGCAGGACGAGTTTGTACAGGCTGTCAATCGCTATGTCTTCCGCACTGGTGTGCACGCATTGGAAGGACTCGAGGAGGATGGCGCCGGAGAGCTACTTGAGGGACGAGGCGAGGATGTCAAGGGTGCCATCATGGGACTATTTCACCCGCTGCTCCCTCCACCTCCCAGGATCGTCGACGTTGTGCGGCCGGCACCGCTGCTTCCAAGTTCGCCAGGCGCTGCGAACTGGTGGCATCCGGGACACCACATCTCGCAGCCTCATCCTACTCCTGTCGAATCTTGGAGAGTGGTTCCATCCACACCAAGCCCAACCATTGCGACCTGCGGTGAAACGCAACCATCCTTCTGGAGCATAATGGGCGTAAACGACATCCAACTGCCGTCGCCGACGCCTTCTTTCAGCCAGCCATACACTACGAGCCAATACTACAACAGCCCGCCCCAGGCTACCGCGCCGATTCCTTACCTCCCGCTTCCCAGCGTGCTTGCCCAGCAATGTGGCTCAAGTGCTGTGAACAGCGGATACGGGGGTGGATTCGGCTGGGACACTGGTTTCCAACCACAGTACGCTGCCTTCACGTAAGTGATTGAGCAAGACTGTGGTACCTGTCCTCCGTCGGAGCGTGGGAAGCGCGGACCTGGCCAGTCCCCTTATTCCTCCCTACAACAAGGTTGATGCGCACAGCCTTGCGATGCCCGACATGATACGCGATGCGATGCGCATGAGTGATGTTGAACAACATCTTACATCAGCATGGGACGGCGTTTCATGGACTTTAGCGACTTTCTTCACTCGTACAAATTTCCTTGGATATCCGTTTAGTCTTGTCATGTGTTTTTTTAGCGAGCGTCTGTTTTTCGATTTCTTTTGTGGCTTTTGCATCCCTGTGGCCGGGCCTGGTCTTTTCTCTATGTTTGCATCTCTGGGAGGTTTGCATGTCGGGCATTTTAAAGACGGATACAGCCTCACGGCTACGTGGCGGGCACACTCGGATCGTTTTGTTTAATGTCGTATTGGACGGCTGGCATCTCTTCATTGAGCATGGCATGCCCACTCATGATTTGACGCAGTTACGTTCACGTCTCCTCAGACTGGCATTGAGTGCCAGCAGGACAGGCTGGGAGGCGGCGGCAAAAGTTATACACACATCTGCGATGTTGGTGTAATCGACTGTCCCTGCGCAGAAGGTGGACTGAACGACGGTGGAAGTGCAGCCCAGAGTCGAGCCCAGACTGCCCGCGGCGGTTCTGGCTCTCAGGAATGCAGTCTTCTGCTTGCGGAAGAGGCGTATCATGATGCACTCGCGGGCTGTTTCTTCCTCGGTCTCTTCAAGCCACCGGAGCAACGGGACTGTAGGGCCATCTCCTACACTTCAAGACTGAGTCTTAGAAGAAGCACTCCCCGGTGGAGTGAACCAGATGCGGGACTGAAGCTTGCTTCAACCATAGGCAGTTTTAAATCTAATAAAAAAACGAAATTTACCAATTCAAACCTCAGTCCTGGTCTCGGCTATTGGGTGACATGTGAAGTTTCGCGGCTATTCAGTGGCATGATGTTGGTGACAGCTGTTTGGTTTAGCAGGCGTGCTGCGGCTCTGCGGATCTTGATGCGCCAGAGACTCGGGATCGCCCATTCTCATTGGGACTTCTGGGGAATGCGCAGACTCGAGCTCGAGCTTAGTGCCTTGGGAAGCTGGCTCGCGCTGATTGCTGCGACGTTTGCAAGTGTGTTTCAACGAGGGTTTGGCGGAGCGGAGGCTTGTGACAAAGCGGGCGCCTCTCAGGCTGAGGTGCGGCCATTGTGTCTGTCTGGGGTTCTCGGCCCGCTCTCTCATCATCCGTCACGTTGTCGGACTACACCTCACCTTCGTCCCCTCATTGCCGCCGACACACAATGCTGTTTACGCGTAGCTGTTTCGCCTAGTGACAACGACGCAACACTACTACGGCTCTGCACCGCGCAGCAGCCCGCGTTCCCCGCCATCATGCCGCCCGCCAACTCGCGCAACACCAGCCCGCCCGTGGCATCAGCCGCAGTACGTCCTCTCGCCCGGATCAGGATACTAGCGATCCGAATGCAAATGCTGACCCTTCCTCGTGCAGAACCTGGTTGGCACCGGTCCTGGCACTCCTCCGTCGTACCTCTCTGATGCTCTCCGTGAGCTGGAGAGCCCGGTCAACCAAGACGTCCTCAATCTGGCGGCCACACTAACCACCCAGGCTGAAGACGATGCCAACGAGGCCAGCCTGCGATATCTGCGCGCGTCCCAGGAGCATGAGGAGTGGAGGGTTGAAAGATCGAGGGATCGTCTTCGCCAACTGGAGCGTGAGCGTGATGAGCTGGGCCATCGAGAAAGGCTGCGTCGAGTAATGAGTCGCCTGAGTAGCATCAACGAACCCCAGGCGGCGTATGGCGACCGGATTCCGAGCCAGAATAACATTTACGACTGGTCGCCAGCGACAAACGAGGCTGACGAAGAGGACGAGCTGGATCAGATTCTCGCCGAGCTTCGACGCGAGCAACCACACACGCATCCTGAGATCCTCAGAGTGCTAGGACGGTCACAGCTGGACACAGAGCGGGAGTCGCGGATCCGGGCATCGCACTCGTCGCGCCTGCTGCACTCGAACCAGCCATCACAGTCAGCAGACAGCTCGCTACGGTCCGCCGCAATCCTGCAATCTGTGCGAAGACACCCCCGATTCTCCGCCCGCACACGAGACTACACGCGCGACTACATGCAGCGCAGTTCTGACCGAGATGCTCCCAGCAGGCTGGTCGAGGCACGAGATCGGTTCCACAGCGCCTCGGAAAACGTCCGCCAGGCAGCCATGCAGCGCCTCTCTGAGCGGCGGACATCCCTAGACAGAGAACGGGACCGCGATATGTTGGCACGTGTAGACTCATATCGCCGGAGCTACCTCGACCGCTCGAGTAGTGCACCGCCGACCATCTCGCCCTTGCTCGAGCAGACCATCAAGTACCTATCACGGATACGGTACTCGAGCAACGTTGATGATAGTCTAAACCATGCCCTGGACGCGGGCTTCTTTGCCAAAGACTACTTGTTCGATGAACACTCAGACTTTGTTATTGATACCTTCACGCTACCACCCCCCGCCGAGACATCATGGCTCGCGCCGGGCGCCGTATTGTCTGGATATCAGCATGCCACCACCGTCACCTCAACTATTGCCGCTGCGAACCCTGGCGCGAACACGACCCTATACCGCTTCCGCAACAACGAATCCATGACATCCACGCTCTTCGAACCACCATCCCGACCCTGGTTAAATCACAACTACACCTCCTCACAACGAAGAAGTGCACATTCTTCCGCCCCTGAGACTCTGACCTCTCACTCTCCCCAGCAGGATAGATGGCCAGTAAAAGTCACCATCCACGCCGTAGACTATAGCAAGATGTCTCTCTCTGCGACCATGGAAGCCTACAATGTACCTTCACATCCACACTCACATCAATCAATCCTCAGTAGCTCCATCGAGGGGACCCAGCCACCCACACGAACTTCCTCTATCACGACCTACTTGGAAGGTGAAATCCTTGATTTTAACCAGTACACCCTGCTCACCGAGTCATTCAAATCAAGCGCCATCAACGACGCTACGTACTGGAGAAAACTTCCCCCGTTCCAGAAGTACACAGACGAAGAACTAGCTACGCGACTCACAAGTCGAAAATGGTTCACCGAAGAACTAAGCCGAGAATGGATCCTAATGCGTTGGAAAGAACGCTGCTTCGTCAAGTCCCTCAACCGCTCCACTGCCGACCCGGTCCAGCCCCCAAACTCGTCCTTCTCCGACCTGTCCGTCCGCCCCACTGCAAACGAATCCTTTCACTCTGCAACCTCTTCTCGCGAAAATTACCCCACGTCGAGTAGTAATCATTACTGGCAACAGGATGGGGAACACGGGGCGGGTTTTGATGATTCGGGGTGCGGGTTAACGATCTCGGGTTTCTATTATGTGTGTTTGAGGCGCAGCGATGGGAAGTTGGAAGGCTTGTATTATGATCCACAGAGTAGTCCGTATCAGTGCTTGAAGCTAGAAAGTGTGAGGGGAGGCGTTTTCCCTGCGTGGAAGTTTCGGTAGTGGATGGATGGGTAGACTTCGGTCGGATTCGGTTGGGCTGTTCTCATATCACTGGCTTGGATGCATGTCATGGCGTTTTGTCTTATTGATATGGATTTGGATATCTACTTTTCGGGGCTCTGGAATCTGTCAGCTAGGAACTGAGGCTCGGATTGGGTCTTCCAGGGCGCTTGGGATGGGCTCGGATGATGAGTTGTCACTGTGTATAAGTGTTTTCGGTGGCAGGTTTAGATGATGGACGGGTTTGAGGATGTGATGTCATAGACGTGTGGTGATGAAAATGGAATGACAATTCAACATTCAAATGGACTCGTTCTTGTGAATCGATTTCATATCAGGGGCTGTTGTCTTGGCGTAGTCAACGGCCATGGTATTTACCTAATTTGATCTCATCATGCTAGTCCAGGTCGGGTACGAGTAAAGTAGTAAGACGAGCGAACTATTTACCTAAATGCTGTGGCATGCTTCGTTCTTCGCTTGACCTCAGAATAAGCCTAATCAAATAGTTTTCGTTCCTCTCGGGAAGTTTGCGCATAATTGATCATGTCAGTCAGTCTCCTGAAATTGTGATTCATAGCTGTCTCGATAGCATCTCCATTGATCCAATAGTGGAAGCAAAGACTCCATGTCCAGCCCTTCGCCGCAAGTGGTCCAGAAGAGACTGCTGGTGTGAGGACACAGGTAAGACAGAATGCAAACATTATGACATTTCTCCGACGAAAATAAAATGCATGCACTGCATGTAGAATTCGAGTTTCAGATAACAGCGCTGTCTCTGCGAAGATGTTGATGGGAAGGAAGTAGAAAATATGTGCCATCCGAAGTCCTCATCGCCCCACTCTTCCCAGATAAACCTAGTGCTCCCACCTCCAACAAGGTACACATCCGAGGTAACCATCCGATGCAGTCTCATTCCGTCCATTACAATCACCAAATCCTCAAGATATGAAAAACTCACATCCCTATTCTCTCTTCCAAATCTTCCTATACTCTTGAACTTGAAATTGCATTCGCAATGACGTCCTACGCCTCTCAGTACCCTTCCACTCCCTTCGACCCCGCGTACAAACAATTCTTCTCAAACTTCTACGCTATTAGCGACGACCCCAGTTCACATGAAAGATACGCAGAGCAATTCACGTCAGATGCAACGCTCGTTATGGCCTCAAAACGCGTAAAAGGAACCACTCGTCCGTTTCACCAATCGATTCGCTCCACTAAGAATCCAAACTAATGCGTGTACGTTCTTAGAGATCATCGAACTACGGAAGGGTATGTGGGAAAAAGTATCCAGTCGTCTACATCGCCCGTTGAAGATCTTCCCGTACGGTCCGGATTCAGACGAAGTCATGCTGCATGGGACGGTGACGTATGGGTTGAAAGATGGCGGGGAGAGGAGTGTTGAGTGGGCAGCGTATGCGCATTTGGTTAAGGTGGAGGGCGTGGTCAAAATGGATTTCTATCAAGTTTATTTGGTGAGTAGTTTGTGTTTGCACACCAGAGGAACTGGTAGCTAATCTTATGTAGGATACTGGAGCTCAAAATCGTTGAATGTGGTTGGACTAGGGAGTATTCAATAGCTATGTAGGTTGATTGGGTTAGTAATGAAATCAATTCTAACCAGAGGAAGAAATGATAACTCGCCCATCGTGATTTGATGAATCAACCGTAAAAGATTATGCAGCGTTAACATGTTCCCTTGGAGGTGTTCATTGAGCATACATGTGTTCATGACAATGTGGAAAGTATTCTATGTGGCTTTCATTACATAGAATAAATATTGAGCAGGCTGATACGAGTTCCGATTCCTAGATGTCCAGATAATAGTAAGGCATCTAGAGGCTGTCAATGGAAAACGCAGCCGTGAAAAACTCGTCGTTTCCACCACTAAACATGGCCCTGAATTCTCAGCTATAAAAGAGAATGACATCATCGACTACGCTAGAGGCATGGTCACACACATACAACTCAAATATAGTATTGAAAGCGACGCTGTAAAGTTCGTGTGTGGAGCCGCACATCATGAGAAGACCCGGAATGAGAAGCTAATAATAGTCACCGCTATTCCGCTTCCAGATGGTTTGCCCACAAACACGAACACTGAGGCAAATTTCAATCCGCCCAACGACCTCACCTATCATCCCCGCTTCATTCTGCTCTTACTCTATCTTTTCGCTTGATTCTTCCATTGTACATGCATATATATACATAATAATTTAGAGATTGTTCCATAATTCAAATAGCCAGCCTGGTTAGCTCAATCGGTAGAGCGTGAGACTCTTACGCACTGTCAGAAGATTGATCCAATCGCGATCTCAAGGTCGCGGGTTCGACCCCCGCATCGGGCTCTATTAATTTCTTTTTTGCTGTTTTTTGTGCTCGGCCAGTGAGTGAGTTGTGGGACGATCTGGGCACAATAAAGTCGAGTGTACATTTTCTAGAATGCTATTGATTTGCATATTGGTTGGGTGCTGGTAGAGATATGAATTGTGAAAGATGGCGAGCTTGAAATATTGGCATCACGTTGAAGCACCTACCTGCTTAAACACGTATCCCTATTGAAATTTGCTGGAATGAGAAGTTTCAGGGCTCGTTGAAGAGAGCGTATTCCGCCCTATAACTCTATCGTCCATAACCTCAAATGGATACCCCAGATAGGGGCGTGACAGGTTAGTAAATCTTGTGACCAGTGTGAAGGAATATATGTTGTGGATAAATACACAGTTACAGCGTGTACTTAATCCGACTCCTTTGACTTTCTGTTAGAATTGGGACGCCTGGGAAAATGCTGGGTCAAGGGCCGTCCATGCACTGAGCGCTGCTAATTCAATGTAGCACATTTCGTCGACAAATATAGGACTCCGACGCAGATTACGGACCTTTATCGTAAGATGGGCCAGCGTTGGTCCACTCTATTCTACTTAGGCCCTGCTTGAAACTACGCCGATGGGAAAGACGCTGGAAGTACGGGCTACATGTCGTTATCCTCACTTCAGGTCTTGCGCTCTTTAGAACACTTTGATCAGCTGTGTATTTTAAGAAAAATGTACGCATTGTGCCTCTCTAAATATCTCGATCTATGCATCACGTTCAAACTTTAGTGTTACATTTCATACGCTAGTGTTGGGTTTTCTGACAGAAACGGCCTGCCGATCGTGAGCATGCATCTGCCGGTGAAGAGAAGAAAAGACGAAAAACAGGAAATGGGAGTGGAACTTCAGCATCTCCACTCCTGTCCTACTAGCAAATAGTGAAGCTGTAACAAGACATCAAAAACACCACTCCAGCCCTATCGTATACATGATTTCAGGAAATTACACTCGCACAGACTGTGTGAGAGAACTGCTGCAAGGACACGCCAGGGTAGCTGGGACGGCGAACTAGCTGGTGGAAGTAAGCTTTTCAAGGTACATGAAACTTTCTGCAGTCCCTTGCCTTAGGTACAGGTTCCAGTAACCGGGAAAAGTGATTAGAGCGCATATTCTGCCCTGTATGCACCGGTCACCTTAGCAGGGTGGCACAAAGTGAATACATGGAGCTAGAACACGTGAGGTGGGATTTAGTCACACGGAAATGCGTGAATTCGCGCGAGAAGAGCGGTTCCCATCGCCTAGGAGTTTAGAATATATCAAGAAACAACAATGTCAGCGAAATCGAAGTGCGATGTTGATGGATGAAGTCCGAAGGTCCCCTGTCAACGCGCCACTAGCGAGGCGATGCGCGCCAAGCCCTTGTCAACATGGCATCCTCGAGCAGATCCTCCTGGTTGCCGTGAATAATTCTCACCTCACTCCGCCCATCTCGAGTCTGGCCGCCACTTGACATGTTCCTCGACGTCCGCTAACCGCTCACCTCTGCTCCAATGCACCCGGCCGCCACTTTAATAGTGCAGAATGTCCTTACGCACCAACATCTCTTCGTCCCGGTGCTCCTCCTCGTCCTCGCGACCGCTGCCCAAGTCCATAGCCCCGTACAGCACTCGCTTTTGGTAGCCGCTGTTTCGTGGGCGCTGATATGGATACTGGTCATCTTCCGTGCGGGTGTGTGGTCAAGTAGTGGGAGCAGGAGCAGGAAAACAACAAGCTGGCTGGCGGGTGGCTTTCTGGCCTTGTCGGCAGTTTGCGACCGAGCTGCATGCGATAAGGAGGGAGTCTGGTCGACCAAGGTAGCACGGACTACTCAGATGTGCTGAATACATCTAACGATTGTCTAGGGGGTCCTCCCGCTTTTCGTTGTCCTCGCCTCGGAAAATGAGTTCTGGTCCAAGCATACCTCGTTGCCCTCCTACTTCTCCCCCGACGACGAGCCCCCAATCGAAAGCAGTCCCAACACCGAATGGACCTCACGTCCAGGTTTCTTTCGGCTTCTTGCCGTCATCACTATCTCTGCTGCTGCGGCACTTGCGAGTCGATTCACCACATCGCCGACGTCTGCACTCGGCCTAAGCAGCGTCATCTTCACGGCGGCAGGCCTCGTGCTCTTCGAAAGCGCGCTGAAAACAACCAAGGATGATATTGATTCCGGTAGCAGAGGCCTCATGTCTGCCAATGGCACCTTTTCGCGCCGAAACTCAATGGGCGGTGCCCAAAAGGAGCAGCAACTAACTTCCTTGAGGGACGTTGCAGCCGTATTGACGGTGGTCTGTGGGATCGCTACATACATGATGGAGCCCGTCATCAAGTCAGACGCCATGACTTGGGAGCCCATCTATCGACAGTTGCAGGGAGATTGGAAGACATTGCACTACCACAGAACGGTACAACAGGTCTTGCTAATGATATGTGTGAATGTTCTGGTTAATTTCCTGTTGTTCTTCATGGTAAGTGTATCCTCTCTTTCCTATCTATCATATTCTGTCGCTCCCGAGCTATGCATGTCTTTCCACTCCAAAGTTCGTCATTATGTCGTGGAAGCGGTCGAATTTTCTAAGAGCTGGATTTGGACAAAGCTCTCTGCGTAGTTTACTTATGTAATTTACGCCATGAATCTCATACAACTCTCTATTCACCTAACATTCGCATTTCATATATACTGACTTGGGAACCATAGCTTTCTCAGCAAGGCGCTGTGCGTACTTCGTTCCTATCCTTGTTTTCGTTCATCTGTGCCCGGTTACATTTGGGGTCTTCGTTCTCGAGCATATGGTTCACCATCATATTTGGCTCAACAGGCCTTTTGTTCTTGTACAACTCTTCAACCTCCGCCCCAATTCTAGACAGCCGGGGCTCAATGCGGCTTAGGCGAATCATATTCGTGGTCACAGCGCTTTCAGTCGGTCTCCTGTTTCTTCGTTACTCGTCTGGGTCACGAAACTATTCGTTCTCAGCTAACAACGCGTCTGCTTTTGACCCTGTCTCACCTGAAACGCCATTTGCACCGGTTCCAATCGATATGAAGAAAGGTCATCCGGCTCAGCAACTCATCGGATCGGCTGAGAAGGAATTCCAAAATTTGCTCAACAGGCAATCCAAGTCCTTAGCGGAGGCTGCTCAGGAATATCGTCGCCGAAACGGAATTGCTCCACCACCCCATTTTGACAAATGGTACGAGTTCGCGACACGGAATAACGTTCAGCTGATCGATGAATTTGATACCATTACTCGTTCATTATTACCATTCTGGGCCATCAAACCATTGACCATTAGGAATCGCGTGAAGCACGCTTTAGGCCACGACGATAATGCAATGGTCGGAATCATGATCCGGGATGGTAATGTGGTAAAGATTGAAGGCGGACAAGAGTGGCAACAGCAAGCCACGGCTGGGATGATGAAAGACTTTGTGCAGTACCTCCCAGACATGGACCTTGCGTTCAATATTCATGACGAACCCCGTGTCGTAGTGCCTAATGATCAACTATCAGTTCTAGTAGCAAAAGCTCAAAACGAGGTTATACCTGCTGCTATGAAGACAAAATCTCCGCGCAACTCATATTCACCACGTCCGTCGGATATGAATGACGGCAAACGCTTTGAGGAAGCCAAGACTACACTCTTCAATAGGTTTGCTCACCAGCAGACCTGGACGCATGCACGGCTATCATGTCCTGTTAGTAGTCAAGCCCGCAATTACGAGGACCACACCGCCGATAATCTCACTGCGTACGCCACTGGACCTCTCAACTACATCTACAATCAGACCGCCTTCTCAGACATCTGCAACTCACCCTCACTTGGCACCAGCTTTGGATTCTTTGAGAGGCCCAATGCCTTCAATATCATCCACGAACTGACGCCAGTGTTTTCCCAGTCCAAAATATCTAGTTTCCAGGACATCCTCTACCCCAGTCCCTGGTACTGGTTCGGCAAAGTGGGATACGACGAGGACCACGACACCACATGGGAAAATAAGACAAACAGCCTTTACTGGCGAGGCTCAACGACGGGCGGATTCAGCCGCAACGGCGGGTGGCGAAAGCACCATCGACAACACATTGTCAAGCGCCTCAACGCGCACGGGAACGAGAAAGTACTCGTCAACAAAGGTGACGAAAATGCCCCACTGTTCGAGGTTGAAGAGTTGGACCGCAACGACATCAAGAAGATGGTAAATGTGAAGTTCAGTCACATCGGGCAGTGCGATCCGGGAGACTGCGCGGCACAGAAGGAGTTCTTTGACATTGTGGAGCGCGTTGATGCGCAGGATGCGTGGTGGTACAAGCATTTACTTGACATGGATGGGAATGCCTTCTCAGGCAGATTTTATGTGTTTCTGAGGAGTAGAAGCCTGACGTATAAGATGGCGCTGTTTAGGGAGTGGCATCAGGAGTGGCTTAGGCCGTGGGTACACTACGTGCCGCTATCCTTGATTGGAGATGAACACATTGACCTTGTAAGGTGGTTTGGCGGTGGTGAACAGCCGAAGGAGGAGGAAATACTCGGTAAAGACGGGAAATGGAAGGTGGATAATAACAAAGGTGGGAATGGAGACTCGATTGGCGAGAAGAAGGCGAGAGAGATCGCAGAACGGAGTTCTGAGTGGGCAAGCAAGGTGCTGCGGAATGTCGACTTTGAGACTTGGTTCTTTAGGCTGTTGTTAGAGTGAGTACTGCATTTGCCCCTTGGTGTTTTGAAAGAGATTGCTAACAAAAACATAGATATGGGAGGGTCATCGACGACGATAGGGAGGTGATAGGATACCTCGGGCCATGAGGAGCGAGCGCATGTGTTTCGCCGGACAACTGCTAATAAACGTTTCTTTTCAGCGAGCATGGAATGGCGTTTGGGATTACCGGCGCTTATTACGTTATATAGAGAGAAGGGCTTCTGCGAATTATACCAGTATTGTAACGCTAGATAGAAACCCGAGATGTATATTGTGTTTTCCCGTGGTGTATTGTGCCTAGTGTGTGTGCTCCAAATGGCAAGGAAATAGCAGTCGAAGCACGTTGCTCTTTGATACTCTCTTCCAGAATGGTAGCCTGTCATTATTGGCACTGCACATATACATTGGCTGCAGAGAAGTTGGTGTAGGGTCAAATTAATGTTATGCGGGTGTTAGGTCCGTCGTGTCATTGTATGTGGCAGAGCCAGTGTGAACTGATTCTCGATTAATAAGCATGGAAACGAACTCGAAATCTGAATACTCGATTTGGTATCATGGATCGACGGTATAACATTTTTGTGCAAGAAGAAGAGCTAGAGTCTATGCTGTGAATCAATCGATGAATAAGGACTTATATTCTACCCCAGAAGACATGGAGGATATTGATACACGAAGAGAAGGGCGATCTAAACATGCATATGTAGAGAGTTTCTCGATATTCTTGCTCTTGAATGAGGTGGATGGCGCGAACGAAGCAAAGTTTTCTGCCTTGAAGGCACTGCAGTGCAAGCCAATCCCGGACATGTCTTGGAAATAAAATTCTGGCTTTGAAAATCTTTTGTATCTCTCCTACGCTGGAACAGCAAGGAATAAACACTGCTTTACGGTATCAAAGTAGCAGGACAAGCAACGCCAAAATGCAAAGCTAGAAACCTAAATAACGCCATACCACAACGATAACAAAGACTGCATCCAAACTCTCCACGAAGAGAAGAATAAAAAATGGGATGAAGACACAGTATGTAATCAGAAATCGACTTTCTCATGAGGTTCCTACAGCTTATGTCCGTACTTGGAATACAATTCACATCCCGCATGATGTCTCACCCTTCCACTCGCTTCCTCAAATGTATTACAACCATACACTGCTGCGTTCGGAGGCGTATATAGATGCAGTGAGACGGCAAAAACACTCAGATCTGGATTCGAGATCTTGTGTAATCCAAGTTGGTCAGAAATGTACGTGACTTCGTTCCTCTCGTAGGTAGTTTCGGCTATGGGTCGTAGTGGAGTGTCCTGATTATTGTTTAGTTCAACTGTTGGGAGCTCGTAGCGGGATTCGATCAATGTGCCGCGGAGGATCTTCATTATACAATGCGCATTTGCATGGCTGTCAATATCAGTGATTTGGCCATGTTATATAGAACCTGAGCAAGGATATGATGGGGGAGACTGAGGGACCTTGTGTAGTGGTGAGAAGAGAATATACGTACTCGTGAATGGCGCTCGTCTGCCCAGGGGACCATACCAGAATAAGCTATCCTGTATTAGCTATCTATATTCTCTCGGGACCTGCATTGAAGTAAAGTAAAGTACCAGGTTGCTCTTCCCATTCCCCTTGTCCACCAAATTCCGCGTGCAGCATCTACTCGCATCCGGCCAGTCGTACTTCTGCCAGTCGGACTCTTTAGAATCGTAGGCCGCCATCAAATCTTGAAGTTCATTGGGATCCACATCCGCAGAGTTTATCCCGGAACTAGGGCCGAGCTTTTCGCTGAGGGCAAGGACGAGCGTGTCAAAGTTGTTGTGGGTCTGAGATGTGGGCTGGAGTTGGGGCGCTTGCTGTGGTCCGGACATGGTTGCGGTATAGCGGTGTATGTCCGGGTCTCATACGCTGTTGGATGGCGGCAGATTGCTGTAACGCGATGTCTAAGTCGAAGCTTATTCGCCGTTGGATTTCGTGATAGTGATAGGAGGATGGAAATCTGAAATGTAATAGCGATTTGCCGTGGAGAACAAATGACTAGCGATCGAACGACAGAATGCTAAGCCGGTTTGATTGTATATACACTCACGCAATCAACGAATACTTCAAGGCAATGATGTGATGTTAAAATGCTGGAGAAAACCAACGATAGGAAGGGACAATTGGGGGAAGTGCTGAACATTTGTTTCTTTCCAAGCTTCACAGCGCAAGATCGACTGGTTCATTATGTAAAAATTTGCTATGCCCTATCATTCTCGAACCGTGCGGCCTCATGCCAGTCATGGTGCAAGCAGCTATCAGTTGAACGGCGAAAGTTTATGGAAACGGCGACGTCGGAGGCTTCGCGGTTTGCATCGGAGCTCGGTTGTGCGCCAGTTCGTAAGCATTGCGGCCGCTGGATTGTACCATGTCATGTCTTTTAGCATCGCTTGTGCTGGCATACATCGTAATGTCTTAATGCACTACTGATGTCTCTCATCAGTTCGTAGATAGGCAGCAAAATGGCGGAAGCAGACATGATGTGGCTCTGTGGGCCTTTCCTGTTGGGGTTAGCGTGATCGACGGCTTGAAGTTCCTCCACAATCCCTCGTCATTCTTCACCGAACTCAAGAACGCAACCCCAAATTTTGGTATCCTTCAACAAACAGCTACATTGCCACCACCAGTGAATTTCTGACCCCCGCACACGTCAAAATGGCTACCACAGTGGATAAGGTGATGACTGCTACCTCGCATTCTGAATCGCAAAGCGCTGACACCTTCGGCGGGGCAGATCAAGGACATTGAGGCCGAAGTAAGAGAAGGCGACTCGCGAGGGATTGTGTGGCTGCTCACATGCTATTTTAGATGGCAAAAACACAAAAGAACAAGGCGACATCCTTCCATCTCGGTACGGCGTGCGCTTCGTTGGCTTGGTCGATAGCAGGCCTCACACAAGGACAGGACAATTGAAGGCGAAGCTTGCGAAGCTCAAAAGGGAACTTCTCACCCCCACATCGAGTGGAGGTGGTGCTGGAGGTAGGACTGGCGAACGCAGGCCAATAGACACGCAGCTCACACTTCACAGTCGGCTTCGATGTGGCCAGGACCGGTGTTGCAAGTGTGTAGGTTTTTGGTCCTTCCAAGATATTGGACAATGACTCTTTGCTCACTGCAGAGGTTAGTGGGTTCATTGGTTTTCCTTCTGTGGGGAAGAGTACTCTCATGAGTCGACTGACGGGTCAACACTCTGAAGGTTTGTCATACCTCTAGGTGTAGATTTCATCAAACTGACAATCGTCTAGTTGCTGCATACGAGTTCACAACGGTACCACGTCATTCTTGCCCGCATTATATCGCCATCTGATATCATTTTAGCTCACAACTGTTCCCGGCCAAGTCATGTATAATGGGGCTAAGATTCAGATTCTCGATCTTCCGGGTATCATCCAAGGAGCCAAAGACGGAAAGGGTCGTGGACGACAGGTCATCGCGGTCGCAAAGACGTGCCATCTCATCTTCATTGTACTAGACGTGAACAAGCCGTTGACGGACAAGCGCATCATCGAACAAGAGTTGGAGGGCTTCGGAATCCGAATAAACAAGAGCCCGCCGAATATCGTGTTCAAGAAGAAGGACAAGGGCGGCATCAACATCACCTCGACGGTCCCCCTGACGCACATCGATAATGACGAAATCAAAGCTGTCATGAACGAATACCGTATCGCGTCCGCGGATATAGCCATTCGCTGTGATGCGACTATTGACGACGTAATCGATGTATTGGAGGCGAAGAGTCGAAGCTACATTCCAGTGATTTACGCGCTAAATAAGATCGACGCAATCTCGATAGAAGAGCTGGACCTGCTATACCGAATCCCGAATGCATGCCCGATCAGCTCTGAGCACGGCTGGAATGTGGACGAGTTGCTAGAGCAGATGTGGGAGAAGCTGAATCTAGTCCGGGTCTACACAAAGCCAAAAGGAAAGCTGCCAGATTACACGGCTCCAGTCGTGCTGCGATCCACGGCTTGTACGGTCGAAGACTTTGTTCGTGTCTATTCTGGCATAGTGTCAATATTTGCTAATGGCGCGGCAGTGCTACTCGATCCACAAGACCATCGTAGACGACTTCAAGCATGCCGTCGTATACGGTAAGTCTGTGAAGCATCAACCACAGCGCGTAGGGCTGTCGCATGAGCTCGCCGACGAAGACATCAGTAAGTCCCGAGCACCGAATGCTCGTACCTTAGTGGTGCCCGCAACTGACATGGTGGCCAGTTACTATCATCAAGCGATAAATGATCTCTTGGGCATCAACCATGACCGTAATCTGTACGTCAACCCCCAGCAGCAGGATTCAAATGGAGCAATGGGGAGGGTGTAAAGGAAGGCTTGGACTGTCTCATTCTGAAAACAGAGCTAGATATTCTCATAGGATGCCATGGTGAGCAAGGCGGAGCTCACAGTCGACTTGACATGTTGGATTGGCCGATGCGCAGGCATGGTATTGGTATTGCATCAGCACGTTTATTTCGGTCGAGACAGCTTACTTGACGGATCGGATCAATCATTCGCCAGGCCCGCTGGACGATGGCAGCGAAGCAAAGCTCTCCAAAAGCTAGTCAGTAACAGGCCGCGGTCTTATGCTGTCGAAGGCGTGCGCAGCTCATCAGCGAAGTGCCTTGTGGTTGAACGCGTCGGCGGCGGCCATCATTGGGACGATCTCAGCATTGCTTTTCCCACCATGTTATTTCGGAAATTCAAGAATACGACGATGGTTCTTCTAGCCCTTTTCCGTTGATATTGGCTTGCCCCATTGGTCTACTGATTGCAACAGCCGTCGAGTCGGAGAAAAGAGACCGGGGTCGCCTCGCTTTGGCGACTCAGCACACTAGCACCTCATTCGAGCGCTAATTGTCGTTTTGGTCGCGGGCGTGAGTGGCTCTGCGGTCAAACCTAATGTGTCTCTGGTGGCTTCCGCTCAACATGGCAAATGAATAGCCCTTCCGAATGCGTTTCAGCCCTTCGACTTGCTCTGGAGAGCGATAATCGGCCGATGCTGGAGGTGGCGCTCTCCTTTATGCGCCGCGATGGGCGCTGCTAGAGGTGGCCTCGCGTACCTGGATGCCCCATGCCCTCGACCGCCTGCTCGCACGCTGGGCACGGCAGCCACCAGAGCACACATAACGGCCAGGCACGAGGCCCGTCTCGCGGAGCTAATATGGCGCAGCGCCCCAAGACGTATCCGCTTTGGGCGCGCCAGATTAGCCGGCCGGCGAGCGAGCGAGGTGCCCACGACGGTCGACGGCCCACTCGTCGACGGGCACCTGGGCACGCTGGGATTTGCCGCAGCGCGCGGGCGTGGGTGCTCGGGGCAGCAAGGCCTCAGCGGCCGTCTTCGTGGCCCGCATGCTGGGCGCTCTGGCAGGCACGCGCTAGACCCAACGTTGCTGCTGGCAGCCCCGGAGCGTGCACAGGCAAAACCGCGTGTTGCGGGCATCGCTTGGCCGCTGTGCAGCGCCAGGCCGGCCAGGATGATGGGCGCACCGACCGCGACATGGCAGGCCATCCTTAGGCTCGAAACAAACAGGGCCTCTCCCGCCAGACACTCCCGCTGCTGCAACCGGCCGCATCCCGCATCGCTCTGCACAGGGCCTGCTGTATGGAGCACGCAGCTTCCTAGGCTTCCCAGACTTCTCTCAAGTACGCGCTGCAGGTCGCAAGCTCGCCCTGCACTCCCCCAGCGACCCTCAGTTCTTTGCCGCGCCGCATTGCTACGTTTTGTTTCGCCTCCTAGTGCCATTCGTCCCATCGCCGCCTCTTTTGTCAGCTGCCGCCCCGTGCTGCTGCGCGTTGCTGTACCTCCACGCCGCTGTCGTTTCGCTTCAGAGCCAGAGCCCATCTCTCATGCATGCATGCGAGCGGCCGACTCTGAGGTCCCTCACCACGCCGCCCAGGAACAGGAACAGGAACTGAACACCACACTGCCGGCGCAGATGCCCGCTCTGCGTCCCGCGCTGAACATCTAATACGGACGCTCCCACACTTGCACGGATACCTTGCCTCAAATCATTCGACTATTGCTCGACATGAGCCAGCTGCAAATGGACCACGAGCACCACCACCAGGAGTCTTTTGAAGACCACAACCCCAACTGGCAAGACGGTGGACTCCCGTATGGCCACCCCCAGCAACAGTCGCCCGTGCAAGACTACCATGGCTTCAACACATATGCCCCGCTTCCCATGGAGCCCATTTACACGACGGGAATGCACCCACCCAGGACCACCCACCCGCAACTTCAGCCCTTGATTATGCCACAATGGCCGAGTATGTTGACCAGCCAGTCGACATATGTGCCGTCCATCTTTCCTTCGGCGCCAGTGCCCATCACACCCGCATCTGCAACCCCGGTATCAGCAACTTCGACACGCTCACATACATCCTCTACCCCCCGGAAGACGCTGACGGACGCCGATCGTCGGCGAATGTGTCTGTACCATGAAGAGCATCCCACGGTTAAGCAGACGGAGATTGGCGGTAGGTCTTTCCCTGCTGTGGCAAGTTTTCCATAGCGGTTGCGCAATTGCTAACAATTCTACAGCCATGTTTGGAGTAGAAAGAAGGTACTGTGATTGAGCACGATGTTGTAAGTATATGCGTTAATTCCCTGTGTAGTACCGTGTCGAAAGTGTTGCGCCAGAAAGAAAAATTCCTCTATCAGGACGACGGAAGCCGATCACCCATAAAAAGGTCGAAAGGCAAGTTCCCTGACATTGAAAGAGCGCTTGCAAACTGGGCGAGAAATCACCAGAAGCAAGGGCTCCCTTTGTCCGATGCCATCATTCGAGAAAAGGCCCGATTTTTTGCTACAACCGTAGGCAACTCGGAAAGCCACCTAAAAGCGAACAGCACTAGCTGGCTAGAAAAATTCAAACAAAAGAATCATCTGATGGGACTCAAGTCTAGAAAGAGCTCGATCGCAGAGGAATCGGAAGGCACTTCAAACCCGCCCTCCAACGTTCACACGCCGGGGGGAATCTCACCAACTTCACCGAGCGGGGTATCCCCTTCACCCCTAGGCCTTTCAGTCAAGAAGAGCGAAGAGAATCTTAATAATCTCAAGACGGAGAGCCCAGATCCATTCGACTTCGCAAATCATCATCGACCATTTCACTCGCAGAGTCATACTTCGCTTTCCAGCGTCTTCACAGATACAGCTCCTTCATCTTTCTCAGCAGGGCCAACCAGTCCGACATCGTTATCATCGCCTTTTTTCACACCCGACTCAGCATGTGGACCAAGTCCTTTCATGGGAAACCAGCAAGCTAGGGGACAGCCAGGAAGCAGCAATTTCCAGCGACCGCGAAGCCAGACATTCCCAATGTTGATCGGCGTAGAACAGTACATGTCTCCACCAGCATCATCAGAGGCTCTCACGCCCAAGTACATGACCACGCTGGACTCTCCTATGCACGAAATCCGACCTTCCATGGCCTCTATGGACGATGCAATGGAAGGGTCCCCTACGCAACTCACTAGCTCGATGCAACCGCCGCCCGTCCCTGCTACTATCCCGGTCACTATGTCTATGCAGCAAGGAAACCTATCTCAACAGTCAGTCATCGGCATGGAGAACGAGTCGTCTCTGACGCCGTCTCAAGAGGAAGCCGCGCGCGCTCTAGAACTCGTTATGAGCTTCTTCCAGCATCAGCCACATGGATTCGTTGAGCCCCAGGAGTACGCTATGATTGGCAAGCTGATGGAGAGGCTTAAGATCAAGCGCAGCTCTGAAAGCCTGCCGTCTGTAATGCGCCGTGCTTCAGAATCCGATTTCAGCACCGCTAGGAAGAACGAAAGCCTCGACGCACTGCACTAGCAGTTTGTGTGGAGAGATTGGGAGGCACTTGTTGGAGTTGGGAGAATTTTTCATTGTTGCAGCATTGAATAACGGCGCCAAGGCCACGAGGCGTTTTTGGCGACGAGCGTCTACCCCGAGAACGCGTTTGGTCTCAGGAGTATCATTTGAAATTGCAGGATTCGGTTTATGAGAGGGAAGAGTTTTGTGAACCCAGCAAGCATCGCATATGCTTTCGCATTCGTACGAAGGCGATTTGGGGCTAGAATTTGGTTCCGTCGAGCACTTCAGCATCAGCATCCTTAGCATCGATATCGTCATCGTCATCGTCATCTTTTCATTATCACTCGGTTGGGATTTTCTTTTCTTGTTGTTTTTGCTTTCTTTTGCGACGGCCTGACTATACCCTCCGAGCATGTGAATCATTCTGTTCTCAATAAACTAAAAAAGACTGTAACCGCTCGCGCGGGCAATTACCCTTGTACTCTTCCCTTTTACTTTTTCAATGCCCGCGCTTGTTCATCCTCAAACGTTGAACGTTCTCACATGAGACCCACGGGTGCTCGTACATTCGCTCTGCTTACTTCCGGCTGATATAGCCCCCTTGTTCCGGTAGCTCGAAATGTTTTCATTATTCAATTTGCTTTTGCACCCATCGGGGGCTGTCAATCTTCTTGTCTTTGTGTCTTATATTTGCTTGTGCACTCTACGAATGTTTACTATCAGCCTGATTGCGGGCGAGAAAGGTAGAAGCGATGGAGGCTGGGAGGGTACTTCTTGGGCGTGGGTGCTGAGGTACGAAGGGCACTAGGACCGGATTCTGGATAAAAGGGAGATCGACTACCTCAATAAAGTCCACACGTCCAAATGACCAAACCCCTCCCTCTCTCTATCTCTCCCGCTCTTTTGCACAGAGCACAGTACATATACAGGTAGCTAATGCAGGCGACAATCACTCGCCGCGAAGGCATAATGCATACGCACAGGGTCAACGCAATTACTCGACACTTAAACTTCAACGTTGGACCATCTAGCGTGTTTCTATTCGTGCTATCTATGTAATGGCACCATAGCGGTGCCCTGACAAGTGACAGCCTTGGTTGTGCTCGCTTGCTCCACTTGTGCTTGTGCGTCCGTCCTCGTCGACGACGACCTCATACCAGTACGTACATGTACCCCTCCAAGGCAATCTCGGAGAGAAAAGAGTTGCGTGACGCCTCTCCACGGACCTCTTTCTGGCCGTAGTGCTTGCTGACTAGAGGCTCCCGACTCCCCGACTCCTGTAAAATCAAGGTGCGAATCAGCATCCTGAACTTACTAGATACGGTATTGATACTTTTTGTAGCTGCGGCTCCGTTTTCTAATAAATATAAGATGTCCCGGAAGCCGTGGACAATTTCTCTTTACCGTTTGTGGGTTGGCTTCGGGGTTTGTATATTTTGAGTATTACTGACTAACTGACTTGTTGACGTGCGCGATGACGGATTGTTGTGGCAGTGGAGATTGAACTGATGGCGTGTTTCATGCTTGTGTAGTACACTGTTTTGGACGATTGCCGTTACTTGTTGTGGCTGTGGCGTTGACGGAGCGCAAAGTTAGCTGGAGGGAAGATCATTGATCATTGATCACCTGCGGTCCGTTCGTTCGGTGAGGGGTCTCGCATTAGGAACACGATACGGGAGTGCGAACTCATTCGAGAAGACGCTTCTGACCATGACACGGGGCTGTACAGTCTCCGTACGACGACATGTTTAGTTATTATGGACCCCGATATTCCTTCCTTCGTCGTGTTTGCATTGCCCCCTTATTTGTAATTCTTCAAAGAATGGTTTACAAAGTGGGAGGTCTTTGGTCTTGGCCTTGTTTCGTGGCGGTACGTTTCATTCATGCGACGACGAAAGCAACGCAAACAGATGTTTTGGTTCATTTTCTGCCCAGGCCAAAGTGCCATGGGGAATTAGTCCTAACTTGTGTGGGCGAGCGCCGCTGCCGGCATTTGTCTGTAGCGCAAAGTTAGGTATACTATCCTTGCAGCTACTCTCGACCGTTAGGTTAGAGATAAGGCTGCAGACACGTGACTGGGATTTGATGCTGTGGAACCTGCGAATTTTCACAGCCGGTAGCGGAGTGCAGAAGGGGGGACACGGGCCCATCGGTAATGGACCATTTTATTGCGCAACGCAACGGCTTGTGGGATATGGGAAGAGTATTTTTGAGGCAAAGCTTTCAACTTGTCTTTGTCTTGACCAGAAGGGATGAGGTCGATTAGCCTAGTCAGTTGGTTGGAGCGTTGTGCTCATGGTCTTCCTTCAGCTGTGCCGTACCGCAGACGCCAAGATCAGACTGTGATCCATCTGCAACTGCGGGGAACATTCCTTCTCTCCACAGCACTGCACTTCCCCAATTCGCAACACTCCGACACAATCAGTATCTTTTGCTAAACATGCTCTGCAATCCTAACCAACCATCTATATCATGCGCTTGAATTCCTAGCTAGTTTGTAACCCAAACTCCGGTTTACTTCCTCTTAGTCGACTATGTGTGCTGCGCCGTTATTTAGCAGTCCTATCGATGAATCCGCTCTGCGTTCCCTTGTCTCACAGCGACCCCCAGCGTTAACCCCCAGCATCACTGTTTTACGTGCTGCGCGCGGGTCCTTGCATTGCGGCACAGTCAGAGACGGGCCGTAACGGCAACGCAGTCAGCACGAACGGTGAACGGTGAAGAGAACTTCCTGGCTTTTGGTGCGCTGCTGATAGTGATTCTAGCAAGGGAATATGGGATATCTGGCCCGAGGATTTCGTCATACTCGGCAGGCCCGTCGCAGCGAGGGATTCAGAACCCCGGAGAGGAAGAGGTTCCAAGATACTGGCTGACACCTCGCAAGTCAAGGACTCGACATGGAGAGACATTGATAGATATTGGGAGACTGATATGCAATGCAGTAATTCTCCATTTCTCCTATTCACCGCATGTCTCATTGCTAGCCATACCCTATCCACACCTCAATACTCATGTAACGTCCCCCTCATCCTCATTCCTGCTCAACGTTCCCTAATCTCAATCCTATGAAAAGCAACGCATGTGCGTTGGCACCGGCAGTGGCGCCTCATGCGCGAAACAATCGAGAAAAAACATACCGGACCATCTTATCTCAATGTGGGGACAGATTTCCGCGCATCCTGTTCCTATGACTCGCCCCCCATCCCATACGTACATACAAGTTTAGATGTTCTACTGGCTTTCTAGTCAGTTTCTAGGTTACGCGTTGGCGATGTGCGCGGAGTGCAACGCCACGGTTCGGGTGCTGTGGCAAATGCAGATTGTTGCCCGTACCTGTTGGTTAACGGTTTGATGTGATGTGAGCGGGCGGCCCCTGATTATCACAGACGAGAGCAGCGTGGAGGGAAAGGAAGGGGTCCTGAGAGATCGACACCTGGAGCTCTCCACGACAAAGTGGCGCTGCCAGGGTCTGACGAGCCTTCGTAATGAAGGATAGCATGACGACGACCAGCTCCAGAACTCAGGCCCTGCCGAGTCAGGGTGCCCGTCTCAACTTACTACATCGAGACAGGGCGTGCGCCGGAAACTGCCTGGCAGGGCCGTCGCTCTTCGGGGAGCAGATGCGCCTCGCCTCGCCTCACAGCTCGTTCTTTTGCTAGGCGAACTGTTCGAAGCGGGTTTGGCGTCGAGAGGCCGACCACGGCAATAGGACGATAGCAGGAGGTGTGCCTGGAAAGCGGGGTATCAATCTGGTCTGAGGCGCCTCTCGCTTCTCTGCTAAATTCGATGCAAAACCGAAGACCTAGGTCCTGGATTTCAGGCAGGCCTCAGGCGTCTTCGTATCCCGACGAGCGATGCTATTTTTGAGTATATCTGAAACCTACGCTTTGCAGATGACTGAAGGGGGGAGCTTGAGCGAGAGGAGAAGTCGGGCTTGCTCTGCACGAGGTTGAGGTTGTTGTGTGACCTTCGTGAATGCATGTGGGGCATGCCTTCGGGAAGCAGCATGTCAACAGGGCCCGAACCGCTCCAAAATATGGAACGCTAATTTACGTGAATAGTTTAATCTCACCTTCTAATTTCTCTGCAGCAATTTTCCATGCCCTCAGTGGTCATTCAGTCGTCCTTCTGCAACAAATTACAAGGTGCTGACCACCCCGTCGGAGATGCGCTCCCAGTAACGGTTTGGCTGATGAGATGGTTGGCTCCAGGGCGCTCCTCCCCCCAACACAACCATCATCGTCGCGCGACTCAGCAAGTCAGACAAGGTCGCGAGATGCAACCTTCCAGAACGTATCCGTCTTTCTCCGATCTTAGACATTGTGTCCGTGTCGCGATACAAGTCCCACACCCGGCAAAGCGACCTGACGTCTGCGAGTCGTTCCGAGCTTGCCACAGACCACTGCACTCCCCAAGCTCCCTGACGACCAACACTTGACATGCATCTGTGTCATAGCGTCCTCTTACGCACATGAACTCAAGGTATCGCCCTTGTACACCGCAAGTTCCCCTCATGTACCGTCATGCGGAGATCAATATCGCCGCTGTCCAAAATGTCGGAATACGAGGGCTGTGCCTTACGGACTCGCTCCAGCCAGCGCCGACTCGCCGCACCCGGACAGCGAGATGACTTGCGGTGTACAAATCGTCTACCTCATCTTCCCGAATTGTGACTTTCTCAACTCGTCAGGTGCTCAATACGGGATGCAGTCAGGATTGCGCTTGCGCCTGCGCTCTTTTACTGGACCCCGCCTCGGGTTTGCGGTGTGTACCTGCTGGAAAACAGACGCAGTATGCGCTGTAATATGCCTCCACCATGTATATGTGGGGTATGCGTCCAATTGCAATTGCAGACTCTCAAACCGTCAACCCCTCAAAGATCTGCGAACAATAGGGGAAGGACATAGCTGAACGAGATGCACTTCGATTCGCGATGACGAATTTTATCGAGTCGTCTGAGGCACCCAGATCGACTTGGTGAGAACACCCTCTGGCGGTGAGGAGCTTGGACTTGGGATGCGCGAAGCTCTGACCTCGCTGCAGCTTATACACAGGGCAGAGCATGCGCTAACGACAACCCTATGGTTGTACCGTCGTACAACCAACACACCAGACGTAACAATGCCTATAAAAGTTCAGATATAGGCATACATTGCTGTACTAGACCACTGCATCGGAAGATATAGACAAATTCACATCAAGGGTTAACCTAGTCTTTCTTCCAACAGTTCCTGTACCCCTCTCTCTTCCAACTCTGGAACCAATCTCACTATAATCAATTCCACAATCTGGAAGATTAGATGTTTGTTGAGATAAGCGTCATCGAGGCAATCCAGCAACGTCTCAACCTGCCGCAGCTGCACCATTCGGTTTTCGTTCGCGAAGAAGGCTGCTGCTACTGTCGAAGGAGCCAAGCCCAATAACGTGGCGGCGCAGCGGCCTTTGATGTTCTTCGCCTCATCAACAGTAGGGGGTGTGCGTGGGGGGCCAAGTGTGTTGTTTGGAAATAAGGTCGCGCGGATGGTGCGGAGTAAGATGGGAAGGAGGGCCGGGTTCAGGACACGAATTTGCATGGTGTGAGATAGAAATCTGAGAAAAGAAAGGTTAGCTCTGGAAAATTCAGCGCGAAATAGAAGTGTGATTGGACTGAAATGATGCAAA
The DNA here is from genome assembly GCA_001599595.1 of Beverwykella pulmonaria. NCBI lineage: Eukaryota > Fungi > Ascomycota > Dothideomycetes > Pleosporales > Melanommataceae > Beverwykella > Beverwykella pulmonaria. The sequence goes on along the minus strand of BCHH01000005.1, from coordinate 2,959,503 downwards.
ATGCATGCAGTATATCCCGATGAGTGGGCAAGTCCGCGGGATGCAGTCAGACGACGAACAAAGTTTGGCAGGGGAGATTCCCTTGATGGGCTAAGAACTGAAAGTAGAACAAGAAAGGATGAGAATCTGCGAAATCTGGGGTGCGAAGCAGGCGAAGGGTGAGACAGTGCGGTGATTGGATTGCCAGATCCACAAGAGCAGTAGAGTGAGGCGTCGCGCCGAGACGGTCCTTCAACGAGCAAGAGACGAGAAGCGACCGGACATGTGAAAACACCGACACAGCGCAAGTACCATAGGGTATTACTTGCGAGATATCTGATGGTCGAGTGCGCAAGGCCAGTCCCAAGGTAGTAATCGGAATATTGTGGAGAGCCTGATGGTGACACCATGTTCTCTCAGGCCCGCCATGATGCAAAGACGGCGATGTCGCAGCTCGCCAACCGAGCGAGCGACCGAAAAATGAGGTATGGCTGGCGGTCTGGGTTGCATGGACAGGGTTCGCGGCCAGAAGGTATTGCGTTTGTGGTGGCACAGCCAGTCCCATGCTGGACGAACAATAGGCAGATCAACCGGGCGCGTAAGCGGGCCATCTGCGAAAGCTGGGGCTGCGATAAGAGCAAGCAAGGCGTAGCTCTGCGTTGCAGCCTGTGTGCCGCGTTGCAGTCCGTGTGCCGCGTCACAGATCAAACATGAGTAAGCGATGGGCGCAAATGGTTCCTTTGGACACGCTGTATCATCGTACTCACGCCCATGAAGTCGTCGTTGCATCCTTTGAGCGGAGAGCGCACGAGACGCCTCGACTTGCCGCTCGGGAGCGGGTGCCAGGGTTTGCAGGGGTCCGTGCGCACTGACACGGGGCGCTGCAAGTGAGAGCCTGCGGGCCGTCGCATTCGCTGGCGACGAAGTCAAGTGATCGAAATCTCATGCGGGCGCCCTGCAGCCGAAGGGCAGGTATTGCGCGGAATGGGGGGCTGAAAGTCGCTGGCCAACCACAGAAAGAAGAGAATTTGATCGCAACTCACCTATCCAATACACCATCAGTGCCACCCACCCTGCCTGGACCGAACAACACTACCCAATGCAGCATTGATATGATGCCTGAGAGCCAAGGCATGCGGGAATTCAGCTCAACAAGTCGCGATGCACAGCTCCACAGCTTCATGCTCACAATGGGCTGCTTCGACGCCAGTGGGCGCCTCAGTCCCGGATGTTCCACATGCGGCAATTGCGATTGGCGGTTTGCCTCAACTGGTGACTGACCACTAGCTCCTGTGACAGATCTTGAGGGCAAAGAGGGCAATGTCGCAACACCTACAATCACCGCGCGCATCGCCGTACACGCCAAAAATCCGTATTGGATAACCATCCAGAACAGGGTGGATATAGTCATGGGTGCGCTCTCATGGCGTCGGCTGGCCAACTGTAGGTTTGCAGACCCGCTCTGCTCGTCGATTGGAACAGAGAGCAGTCCGAACCGCTCAAGACGGCTCAGCGACTGCTCAGGACTCATGTCGTCTGATTGGGATTCCTTCTCTTTCACTCCATCCTGTAGAACCTCAGCGATTCTCGTGATGCCTTCCCACAACAACCAACCCTCGCAGGCCTTGCCGCTAATGCCATCCCCCAGGATCATTTCGGCGAATATCTCTGCCACTAGGGCTCGCAAGCACCCGTTTTCCAAATCCTCGGTGGGCAACAATACAGCCAATACACCCTGAACGAGCAATTGGCGCCACGCGGACTCATTTTCCCGTTGTTCGACGATACTCGATGGCACGGCTTCGCTTGGAACAGGCGTCAATGCAGGGTGAGGATGGAGTGTGTGATAAACATTGCGAGGGTCTGAAACTAGTGACTGGGGATTGGAGGCTTGTTGCTTCGCGACGCGAAATGCTTTGGGAATACTATTAGACGACATCCATGCTTGCTGCCCAAGGGATCGGAATCACCTACCGCTCAGGTGGGCTTCAACGAGTCCAGGGATCTCGTCGAGTAAGAGAGCTTCAAGGTCCACTTTACGCAGTCGCTGTTCCAATGCCCGTGTGCAGTGCGCAATGATTTGAATCACTTCATTCACAAATACGTGGTCAGGTGTGACTTTCGAGTACCACGTTTGTACAAACTCCTTAATGATGACAGATATAATAGCGTACAGTTGCAAATCGACCTCGTTGGAGCTAGTTAGGGGAGGTAAGACTTCTTCGATTGGGCGCGGGGTATTGCGTCCCTTCTCGCCATTCCCGAGGAGCACATTGTGGGAGCAAAGGGTGCGTCGAATGAAGGCCGCGGTGGCCTTATCGGAAGCGGTGTCGGCTTGAGGTTTCGCTGTCTCAGTTTGGCGTGCTGCGCCCGTTGCACGAGGGTGGTTCGACAGGATAACTCCGGAGGAAGTCGTTGTCTGGAGCGATAGTGGCTGCGCCTGAGGGAGATTTGACTCCCTTAATGTGCTCTCCGTCATCGCCAGTCGATGCTCATTTTCGTCTCCGGTGTGGGCCAGACTTATAGCGCGTAGTGACGCGTTGTGCGATGCCGGAGCAGCGAAAGTCGGCGGGTGGTGGGAGAGAGGTGGGCACGAAGCCGTGACGATTGATAAAGTGACCGGGCGGGGATGGAATAACTGTGGCACCGAATATCTTGGCGTTCTCTTATGTTCACTGAGCGTCACCGCCCCACTTCCTTCGATTCACGTGCAACCACACTCACACCCACTCCCTCAACTTCTTCCACTCCTGCACACAACCTCTGTTGGATATCAAACACCATGGCTCCAGGAATTGCTCAAGGTATGCAAAGACCTTGCGCTCGATATATGGGAATCGGCTGAGTACCATGCAGCGCCACTCAATACCGTCGAAGCACAGCTCAAGGACATCGTGCAAAATCTCTTCAACTTGATTGTTCAGGCCGCTGAGCACCAAGGTACCCCCACTCAGGATGCTATGAAACGAGAAATGTAGGCACAAATTTTCGTCATTAAAAATTGTCTATTCTATCACTAACCACCTACAAGAGCATCACTTGTTCAAAATCTCGTTAAGTTGTCACAAACAGCGCCTTCGGTCCACATTGATATACCTCCCGAAGTGACCATGTATGTTGAAGGCTCTCGCAATCCAGACATATTCACCCGCGAATTCGTTGAAACGGTGCAACGGATGAACCAACTGCTGAAGGGCCGCACCGATGCTTATCTGCTTATGCGGGATACACTTGCGAAAGACATTATATCGGCAATACCAGAGCTACGAGAAGACGTGCAAGAAGTGGTTGAGTCAACTGGAGGCACAGTTGCCTGTTGAGTCTTTACAACCACATTCAATTCACATTTTACGGACTCGGAGAGACAGCAGTAAAACATCAATTTGCGGATGCTCGTTAGAGAACTTTCCGTTTCCCATTGCGATGCAGTTACAGTCATATATTCGCCAACAACTAACAGGTGCGGGCGGGCCTAGTTCAATATCTGAACCTTACACGGCTTCACCGAAGATGATCCGTGGGCAGGCCCTTTGATACAAGGATATCCACGCTTTCAGCGATTCTTTGCTGCACCTACGAATCCCGTTGAAATGCGGGGAAGCGCACCGGCCAGAATCAATCTCAATTTATTCATCAGGCCACATCGAGGCACTGCACTCGGAGTGTGTATCCAACTATGAAGCGAACTCGGTGGTTTATCCAATACAGTTTAAAAGTGGTCATTCTCAACGACACTAGAAATGCAAGAAACATGCGCCGAACGTCTGTCGGACATTTAATTGAACATGGCGATCCCGTTTCAGTTTAAGTGACAGGGATAAAAGATTTTCTGTGCATAACTATTCCTAGACAAGCTGATAACGATAGGAAAATATGCATCGGCTAACATTATTCTCAGCCTTAACAGCATCTTCATTATAGCCCTCCCTAGCTCCGGACTTTCTTGGCTACTTTAGACTGTTTCGCTGGGTACTTCTCTCGAAGTATCCGGATTCACCCTCGCCAATCCATTTCGCACACTTGCCTAGCTTACGACGACATTTCGCGTCTAAATCTCGGTAGGGTACTTTGAATCATGTACCTCCGCCACGATGAACCTGAATCCCTCTGCTACATTCCTAACGGACGCTAGGTGTTCCGCGCGGAAGCGACCCGATGCCCGACGCATTTACCCATCAAGGCACAGCTTGAAAGTGCTTACGACGGAGGGCCCCGATCCGATCAGGACCCAGTTCTCCCAAGCACCTTCCATGTATGAAACACTTGCAGGTACGTACTATCGGTGATGCATCGGTCTTGAAGTCGCAGTACGACAAGCAAGGCCCATCCAAGTTCATGTACCGAACAAGCAATAGCTGCAAAGCTCGAGCCCCGAACAGGACCGTATGTACTATTGACGGAGTATTCCATGATGAAGGAGCTCGATGCGTGGGGTATGTTACAATTCTCTACCACGGACTCCACTTCACCGCTCCACTTACTCTTCCAATGTGTCAATCAATCCTCTGGGTGGAGACCCAATGAATCATTCGCCTCACTTTCCTACACAGTGACGTGCCCAACAAATCTCCCCCGTCTCGATGCTGGGCCCTCTGTCTTGGGCTGCAGTAGTGCACAATTGCAAGACGCAGGTCCAGATGAATCTTGACGAACATGGGTAGGCCCCTCCCCGCTTGGGCCATGATCTTTTGAGGGATAGTAACCTTAATTTAACGTGATATATGGCTCGGTAAATGAAGGACAACCGCGCTTATTCTCGAGGCGACGTGAGGAAGTCCGCGGGAGGGCTGATTGGACTTCAGATGAGGTTTTGGGATTGGAGAGTGACAAGGCGTTGGAGTGGCGAACTTCACGCTCGTGGGGGTAATCTGATGACGGGTGATGAGTGATCTCAATGCGAACGGACACACAGACTCCAGAGTGGACACTCCTTTGGAAGTACTCGCCAGCCTCGAAATCGCTCATCACAATCACAACGACGAAAGGATTCCGGAGCTAAGCACCTGTCTCGAGTTGAGCGGGAGTTGTTAAACAACGATTTTCACAATACATGTGATAATGATATCACTGTGAATGCTCAACTCAAAGCATGAAAAACAAGGCAGAGCGTGCCTCCGCGGAACATACTTCCGAGCCGTCGAGCTGAGCGTGTGGCGAGCGTTTGAGAAGGATGTGAACGGGCTGAGGAAGAGAGGCATTTTCAAACATGGGAGATCTTCAGGTTCTTCGCCTAGACTCCCCTGGATAACTCGTCTGGATATTGAGGGAGCTATGGAAGGGTCTTTGCGGACGAGAGGAGCTTTGGGATGACCAAGTTCAACAAATCGTATCTTACCAATGCTCTCTTCCCGTATGATTTCGGATTTCAATTGTACTGTTTCTCCAGAACATTTAATTATATACCAATATAGACGCAGTCTAGCTCATGTTGTTTCCATCGAGGCTGCCGTCAAGTCCAGATGAAGACGGGGGGGTATCTTGCTGATATCCTGTCGTTGTCAAACAAATGAAAGTAATTTTTTATTCATTGCTACGCCTCATATCATGCCGACTCTTGTCACCCACGGTACAATGTGATGTTGTAGGGAGAATGCACATCTAGAAATGCTCCTCGTAAATGTGAGGCGATAGTGCCAGGCAGCCTTATTCTTTAACTGAGTCTTAGTCCCACACGAACTGCTGGACTGTTCCGCTGTGAGCAGAAACGTGCTGCATTAGAAGTAGGTAGAGCAAAATTTATCTGTGGTACTGCGGAATTGATCGGTATTTGAAATAGCACAAACCGTGGAATGTAGAAAAAAAAGAGAGGCAAGATGTTTGGCAGAAACCTTCCCTAACCTTTACATTAAAGATGAGAACAAAAAAATCACGTTGTCACTCTCTTATCAGAGTAACTAGAAGATGCGACCCTTTCCCGCGCTACAGTTGCTATCCCCGTCTATCCACTAATTTTACCATACCTATTCTGCTTTATCATGACAATCATCTAATCAAGCATCAAGCTGTTTGCTCAGATAGTAGATATATGAGCTCCGATAGCTCGTCCATATGAGCCTGAACCCCTATTTTCACCTATCTCTTCTGCCTAGGTTTCTACCCATTTAAGTAAAATATCACCTTACTAAGGCGTTAAGATTTTGCCTTTCTTTAGACTAGACTAAATCTAAGGCGAGGGCCGCATAAAATTGCATCCAATTTCAAGCCCTCATGCTCCTTCCACTGTATTCAGCATTTGAGGCACTACAGCTGAGCTCTCTTCGAGTTACTGGAGGAACAAGGAGAATACCTGCTTGCTGATCAAACCGTACATAATATAAATGTTAAAATGTACTTGATATCATCGAAGAGCCTAAATAAATTCTCCAACATGCTCAAGCAATCAATCAATCTCTCGAAGCCAACCCTTGCCTTCCGTTATGGGTATTAGTGTGGGGTAGTAAACGAAGATGTAAGCCCTGGCACGTTAGTTCCGGTCACTGTCTGTACACAAAGCAACCCATTCACCTAGATGACACCTAGCTTTCATTATTACTTTACTGCTCTCATGACCTTGCTACCGTGTGATAAATCTGTTCTATGCGACCTAGAAGATACTCTTGGAGGGCAAGCACATATCGTAACATCAGAAACCATAGTCAGTGAGTAACTACGCTATCCTCGAGTATGCTGTCCAGCCCTCGACAACACTACTATGAAGCGGAAACAACTTCGATTTTATCTAGAAACGCCGCTACGAGTGTATGCACAATGCAATAACCAAAATGAATACAGGTATATTTTTGAAGATATGTATCGAAACAAGGCAGTCATTTTTTTAATGAAATACGCATTCTAGATATACAACATAACTACAAACTGAATGCACAACACACGCATAGTTTCACTGTATGCTTGTTAGCACACTCACACAGCGGGTCTCTCTCCCTACGGCCTCTCCATATATTAATCTTCCACCGCCAATCTTCTGTAAAATGTAGCAAACCGCACAGCATCCCCAACACAATACAATCATCGCTCCAAGGTTCAATTCTGTGTACACTTTTCGAACTACCCCAAAGGCTCTGCTTTATGTATGATAATTGTAACGCCACTGTAGTATATTTACTCCACAGCATTGAAGCTCCAGTTTTATTTCTTCTCCGAAGAGTACTTTTAAGGACCTCTCAAGAATTCTGTATAAGGCTGCTGTCATTGCCAAATTCCTCCAAACTCAACACTCGACCCCAACATCAACAACATCATGATGTTTCAACGTCTCTCTAGCGCTACCACTTCTTCCGTCTTGTCTTCAATATATGTTACTGCGCCATCCACTCCAATTATGAAGGCGTTGAACCGTACTCCTGAAATCCCGGCGGAAGATAATTCCAGCATTTGGTCGTTCGCCAGAGAGAATAGGGGTGAAATTGTCAACTATACACCAATGGCACCGACCAAATCACGAGCTATGCAGACGCCATCGGCCCCCACCAAGAAATATCGGGCACCTGTGATATTCTCAACTGGAGCGAGCTCCTCTTCAGATGGTCGTAAGTCTTCTGACGGGAGCAATTCCTCTGGCTCGACCATTCCAACCCTCTACACCTCACCCCATGCGGCTGGATCTCATACTTCACTGGCCTTCAATGGCGATGGCTTATCCTACGGCATGCCTGAAATGACAACGGTCTCCTTTCCAGATCGTGTAGATATGCTCCCCTCAACGAGAAATGGCACAGAATTTACTGAGATGGTGTCAGTCTTGAAGTCACCCCACAAGTCGCCCTTAAACCTCCATCGTAGAGCACGCTCTTTTGACTGGAGGACAGTGAAGAACGAATTTTTTAGTATCAAGGATAAGGCCTCAGAGACGCTCGCCGATGGCATCAATCGTGCGTTCCAAGGCACTGATGTCCCCGAGATGGGGAACAAGGTTGTCGGCTTAGTTCCGTCGTTCAATATGCCTACGATGTACCAAATCGAGAAGACTATAGACAATACTCTAGACACAGTGAGCTATGCATTTCAGAGTTTCCCTGGTATTCTCAGCCATAAGCTTCGTCCAGTCAAGTATTCACCGAGTCGAATCGAGGTCTCATCCACCTGCGGCCCAACCAAGACTCCACACACGCGCTCCCGCTCAGACCTTTAAGGCTCCAAGTGGGTATTTGCTCGCGAGATGGGTAGCAAAGTTCGAGAAGCTGTTGTTTTATAGAGCGTTTGCACGCGGGACCATGCCAACCCTGGCCGTAGCAGCCGGAGCTGGCAAGACACCCTGAACAAAGCTCAAAGAACCAGTACAGTCTCGACGAGCTGCTAGAAATGAGGCCAGTATAGCTAGAAACCCACGAGGAGATCGAATGACGTCTCGTTTTCGATGAAGGCATTCCTTTCATCGACGAGGACCTCAACGAAACACCCGAATATCTCCAGATGGGTTTCGACTTACTGGGTCAGCGTGTCTGGGCGTGCGTATGGGATGGTACGCGTAGTATGACAACTGTAGAAAATGGGGAGTGAGAGGAGGATAATCCGTTTTGACGGATGAGGCTGGTTCATGCATTGGTTGGTTTTTGGCGTTTTGTTGGCTTTGAGGGCCCTCGTTGGCCATTTTAGACAAAAGTTTTTGTACTTTGGCCGCGATGAATGATACCTTTAACGTTCCTCCCTCCGTGCCGGAAAACCCACCGTGCCGGAAAATATGAGTGGGACTTTGACTTTAAGCAACTCAAACTTTCTGCACGCGCTAATATCTATATAAGTTATAAAATAACTACCCCTGAGCCTCTTACACTTCTCCTACCTAATAAAATATGTTCGTAACGTCTCTATAGAGCCTTCTTTTACAGCATAATAGTATTCCTTCGCCAGAGCGCTATTGTCAAGCTCTTAATACCCTTAGCACTTATAAAGGGTCTTATCAGAGCCTTGGAGCTGCTAGAGCAGCTACAGAAATCGCCACCTTACAAGGGTGTGGCCGGTGCGGGCCGGCCACCCTCCTTGCTAGTGGTGGCAGGATATATCAAGTATAAGGCGGCGTTCACTCCCCAACATTGAGCTAGCGCTAAATACAGTCACTAGACAAAGCCAATCGAATTGGCAAAAGTAGACCGGCCGGCCGTTCTATTGGTACATTCAATTCGGAACAAGGTACGGTATACGAAAAGCGGCCAAGAGAAAGTGTATAGAATATTTCAGAATGGCATACAATTTACTGAAATTATGTTGCAGTGCAATACCTAATGAGTGATAAGTACACCGCCTGATAATCGCACTAAAGGACGTAACGCTAGAAATCATGACCTAAAAAGGCAGCGAAACCTTACTCGTCGACCCAGTCAGAAAATTCTTCCTCAGCAGGAATACAACATATCCCACAGAAGACTATCCCCAGCTGTTCCCTGCTAGAAGCCGTGATGGATTCGACTATGGAGGATGCGGTTGGACGCGAATCACGATCTTCTGTGAGCATTTTCTTACTCCAGCTGAGCATTATATTGTCTGACACTTCTCCGATACCTTCCAGCTCCACAATCAAGTCCGGCAGAGCAGTAGGGTTCATGCGAACAAACTTTTGGCGAGATCCATGCTGCTCAAGGAACCTGTCAAGGTCCTGCGTAGTTTTGCCCTTGAGAACGACAATCATCTCTAGAAACACAACACCTAGGCTCCAGATGTCGGATTTTGTGTTTCGGGGTTGTTCCTGAAAAACCTCTGGCGCGCAGTATCTTGGGGTCCTCCCGTTCCCTATGCCAGTAGTTGTGCTACCGTTTAGATCTGTAAAGTCGAGAGACAAGCCAAAGTCGGTAAACAAGACCTTTCCATGGTCCACGAGGATATTGCCTGGCTTAATATCTTTATGTCGAATGTTCTGCGCATGCAGAAACTCTAGCGCCGTCGCCAAGCAACCAAAGAAGGTTCGCAGCTCGTTGTAATCGGACGCGATGGCGCGCGCTAAATAAGCGTTTAAATCCCTCTGGGCCACAGGAGACACGATTAGGCCAAGGTATTTTGGATCTGTGTAGCTTCCAACATATTCCACAACGTGTTTGTGCTTCAGGCGCTTGAGAATTTCGATTTCAGCAATAAACTTCTTCACGTCTTCCTTTCTCTGACCCTTAAAAGCAAAACTTCGAAGCACGCGTTTCCTTGCATACACCCTGAAGCTGATCATACTAAGAACCTTGTCTACTTGGCCATATCCACCTTGGCCCAAGACTGCTTTCGTTTGAAATGGAACAGAGTCCTCATGTTTGAAATAGAAATGCTGCCCTTTCTCGCCCTTTTCCAGATCCATGGCTTTCGTCAATACTAGGCTCTGTACATTACAGAACGCCGCTCGGACGCTCGGACGCAAAAGCGCTGGTAGGTTCTGTTCAGTAACAGGAAACCAGTAGTCAGAGAATCCAATGTTGATGAGATCATTTAGAAGGTTCAAACAACCAATGGTTCGAAGAACGACATATGTCCGGGGCACCTTGCTCCACTGTGGATTAGAATAAGTTAATAACAATGATATTTCAATGATTTCAGAGTCGGTATATGGTTCCCGGCTGTCCTGATCTTGCTCATCAGAAAAAAAACTGTTCAGTCGAACAGCTAAGGCTTGTTGAGGGGTGTTGCTGGCTATCAAAGGCGAAGACAGACTAACCCGAAGTTCGCGTAACAAGCGCACTGTTACAAGTGTATCTTCATGGTCTTTGCCAAGTGTCCTCTCCTGCCCGTCTGCTGCTTGCTGGACTATCCACTCGGCTTCACTGTACTTCCTCTGGTCGTAGAGCGCGCGTCCTAGCCAGTACTTGCTGTAAAGCGTGTCTTTATGGTCTTCGCCGAGTGTCCCCTCCTGTCCGTCTGCTGCTTGCTGGAATGGCTTTTCAGCCTCATTGTACTTCTCCTGCTTGTAAAGTGCGCGTCCTAGCCAGAACTTGCTGAAAAGTGTGTCGTAATGGTCTTCGCCGAGTGTCCTCTCCCGCCCGTCTGCTGCTTGCTGGAATGGGTTTTCAGCCTCACTGTACTTCTCTTGCTCATAGAGTGCCAATCCCAGCCAGTGCTTGCTGTAAAGCGTCTCGCTACGGTCTTTGCCAAGTGTCTTCTCCTGCCCGTCTGCTGCTTGCTGGAATAACCTTTCAGCCTCACTATACTTCTCCTGCTTGTAGAGTGCGCGTCCTAGACACTGTTTGCTGTAAAGCGTGTCTTTATGGTCTTCGCCGAGTGTCCTCTCCCGCCCGTCTGCTGCTTGCCGGAATGGCTTTTCAGACTCACTGTACTTCTCCTGCTTGTAGAATGCGGATCCCAGCCAGTTCTTGTTGTTAAGCGTAACAGTATGGTCTTTGCCAAGTATCCTCTGCCGCCCGTTTGCTGCTTGCTGGAATGGGTTTTCAGCCTCACTGTACTTCTCCTGCTCATAGAGTGCCAATCCCAGCCAGTGCTTGCTGTAAAGCGTCTCGCTACGGTCTTTGCCAAGTGTCTTCTCCTGCCCGTCTGCTGCTTGCTGGAACAGCCTCTCAGCCTCATTGTACTTCTTCTGGTCGTATAGTGCGCGTCCTAGCCAGTACTTGCCTAAAAGCGTCTGATTATGGTCTTCGCCGAACATTGTCTCCCAACCGTCTGTTGCTTGCTGGAATAACCTTTCAGCCTCACTATACTTCTCTTGCTGGTAGAGCGCAAATCCTAGACAGCGCTTGCTGCTCAATGTGTCGGGATGGTCTTCGCCGAGTGTCCTCTCCCAATCGTCTGCTGCTTGCTGGAATAGCCTCTCAGCCTTACTGTACTTCTGGAGGTCATAGAGTACGCGTCCATGAATAAGCTTTTTTGTTCCTCTAAGTTTTCTGAACAGTGACGGAACGCCCATCGCCCGAGGCTGAATTGTGGTAATAACTGGGCCTGAGTATCACAGTAACAACCTTCGAATCTCGCTGCGTTTGATATCCTTGATGGATGGTCTATCGTCCAGTTCGATCAGACTGCAAGGCAACAGGCTAAAGGCTTGGGGTTAGGTAAGCACTCGGACATGGACGCATGTTCTTCCGAGGATCACGTGTTTATTTCTAACTTTTGTTTAGTCAGTGTACACGCTGCCTTTAGACTGTCGCAGTTTCCCCCGTTTGCAAGGAGGGCGTTCGACCCGCACCGGCTGTACCCTTGTGAGGTGGCGATTCTCAGGGAGTTGACCGGAAGCTTGGCCAAGGGTGAGTAAAATACACGGGATTATTCTGCATTAGCCATGATTGGCAATTGCTTTGATCGGAGGTACTAACCAGGGTGGCAACCTTTACATGAATTTGCGTGCGACAGTAGTCACAAAGCTGGTGATAACTGCCTATTGTCACGGAGTGACACTGTCAAAGGTACTGTATTCTACAGTACCCTCCGAACGACGAGCCTGACGCTTGAATCGAACATAGCCTCAACGTGAGTGACAACGTGCGGCGCCTTCAAGGAATTCTCGCAAACAGTTTGGGAGGGTTTGACGGAAGGGTCGTCCTCCTAACCCTGTGAAGAGGACTATCATCTGTCCAAAAGTACCCATAGGTAAATCCAGCAAGTGGGTAATAAGAATCCATCAAGGTGTGCAAAGTACTGCTGTATTTGCCTGCCGGCACCATGACATACACGACCCTACATATTCCGTCCCGGTTTCTTTTGCATACCCGTCTTCCTCTTCCCAAAAACGTCCTTCCCTTCCTCGATATTGAGCATCGCCTCCCTCTTCTTCTCCGTGACTGGCTTCAACGCCTCTCTTACGACTCGTCCCTCAATGCTGACACCCTCTTCCTCATACTCTTCCATTTTCTTCCCAACCCTCTCTTCAATCGCTAGAATGAGGTCAACGTCTCGCTGGCCAACAAGCGTGACGCTGTGGCCCACCCTCCCCGCACGCGCCGTTCGACCAACTCGGTGGATGTAATCATCTGGGTCTCGGGGGATGTCGTAGTTGATGACAAGTGCTACTTCCGGGATATCGAGACCTCGGGCTGCAACGTCGGTCGCGACCAGAATCCGGGAGCCTTGGGCGCGGAATCGTGCTAGGTTGGCAACTCGTTCCGATTGCTTGAGTCCAGAGTGCAGTGCTGTTACGCGGTGCCCGAGAAGTCGGAGCATGTACTCGAGGAGTGTGGCGGTGTTTGTGCGATTGCAGAAGATGATGACAGATTTCTCGAGGTTTGCAGGAGTACCCAAGAGAACATGCAGATAGCATTCTCTGTGCGTGACTGGAGCTTGCACATACAGTTGTTTCAGCTTCGGTGGGATCGCCAGATCCTCGGTGTCTACCTCACAGACAAAGATCGGAGGGCGGCCTTCGCGTGGTTGCTCTTTGAGAGCCAGAACTTCTGGAGTAACTGTAGCAGTAAACAGCAGCGTCTGCCTTTGTGAGGCAGGAGGAAGCACCGATAGACACGTCTCTAGATCTGGTAGCATACTTCCCTTTCCGGGCGCAAGAAGTCGGTCTGCTTCGTCGAAGACCACAAAGCGTACTCTGCGAAGGCCACAAATGGTGTCTTCGCCTGAGTTTTCGATGTGGTCTGCGAGACGGCCGGGTGTTGCAATTACAACATGCGGCCGTGAAGCCAATTGGATTGCCTGATCGCGCATGTCTCCTCCGCCAGTAACCAAGATTGGCTTAAGGGACTGCGGTGCGGATATGGCTTTGATTTGTTCGTAGATCTGAATAGCAAGCTCTCTTGTGGGACTGTGGCCACGTTAGCAGGATCAATAACTGCATAGGGGCATAACCCACGTTATCACGACCGCGAAGATTCCCATAGGATCTTCTGCCCACTTTTGCAAGATAGGTACTGCAAAGGCGACTGTTTTACCTGTTCCCGTTCTGGAACCGCCGATACTAGCACTGTCAGTGTCAACCTGAGATAAATGAAGCAACCCACATACCAATTCCGCCCTTTCAGGATCTCGGGAATACACGCTTTCTGAATACTAGTTGGCCGCTTGATCTCCATGGAAGATAGCGACGCTATCAGCCAGGGAGAGACGTTCAAGGAAGCAAAAGTTGAGATTTCCTTTTCCTCCAGCATCGCAGGTGCCGGATTTAATGCTGGATTTGGTGGAGCAGATTTCTTAGCCTGAATCCTGGAAATCGGGGCTGCCTGCGGTTCTGGCTCGTATTTTGGGGAAAGTCTCATTTTCTTCCTGGAACCCGCTTGATGCTCGGAGATCTCTTCATCAGGTTTCTCCTTCGAGCGCTTCAATGCGCCTCCCATGGTGATAATGGGAATGGTATACGCCAGGAGTTTCTACAATAGACTTCGATTTTGAGTACTGGAGAACTGGATTGACTGAGTGGCCAAAAGGTCCGTAGAGAGCGTGTTGATGGAAGTCGCGGAGCTGTGAATTTTGTGCAAGGATCGTTAGCGTAAGTGGTCTTGGCGGGACTTATCGATAAGAACCCAAAACCTCAAACTACGACCTCTGCTTGTACGACTCTCTGTAGAATCCATCGTCTTAGCACACTCTGGCAGATACAGTAGGGCAGCATGTGGCTCCATAAATCTCCTTGGCCCTGACTATAAATTCATACTTATCTCGCCCGGTCTAGGATGTTCTATTCCTCCAGACTGGCTTTAACATCAGAAGGGAAAGCTATAGGTATAGTTTCTTTGAGATTGAAGCCCCACCTCGGATCTTAAGTCTAGCTGTACTTGTATCGTAGCTATCTTCTTCACACACATTAGCCTCTCTTTTTTCTATGTTACCGCTTCCATCTAGACTACGGGAATCACTGCAGGAGCAGATCCCCTCGAGCCATGACGCCCGTTCTAATAGCCTCTCGTATACCATTACCCTTGAATAAAATGTCCTTTCCTTCCTTACTTACCATTATTAGACGAACACTATGCAATAAAGCAATCTAAGTTGTGCCGAATGCTTGAATTCTCCCACACTATCTTCGAGAGACATATTTGCACTACCGTTACCTAAATTTACCCAGAGGTGGTGAAATATTATGAGCGAGGAACTTTGGCCAAAAATTTCCACTCGTTCCGCTCATCATACACCTTCAACATCTACCCACTTACCTGCTAACACGATTAATCATCTGCCAAACATCCCAACCCCGCCTCACAAACCCATCCCCTGTTCCAGACCGACGATCTCCACGTCTCACGCACCGCAAATCCTCCATCTACCATCTGAAGATCCTCATTTAACCCATCCCGATCCGCTCACCGCTCCGTGCAACGCTGCTACGTCATTGTTGTTGATCACTTCCACTCCACCTCCCATTTAAGTACACTCAGGTTCCCAGATCAGTATCCTTACTCCCACTCTTCAATTTCGTTATCTTCAATGCCCAATGAAGCATTCGCCGTGTAATCAGACCGAAAATATTCTCGTATCGTCTCAGAATAACAAAGACTAAAAGCATCAGCATGTTCGCTTCCCATCTTGTCTATCGGAATTTCCTTCTTGTTTTGGAGATTGTAAGCCAATAAGTAAATGAGGGCCGATGAAGCAACGCATCCCCTCTTCGTCTCGCTCTCCGTCTCTGCTACACCTCGTCAGGGAAGACATATCCCGAAGATCCAGCAACTGCCGGCAACCACTAAAGAACATCTTCTTATTACTCAAAAACACTAAGCTCAACGATCAAGATTTGATCCTTCTCGGTGTATAGGAGAGCCTTGGTTCGCATATTCTGGTTGGGAGGGTGGTGTGGTGGAAGCAACGAGCGGGTCAAAGTTCCACCCCATCGTACGTCGGCCCTTTCGTCAAAACTAACCCGTCTTGGACCTTTTAGCATCTAGTTTTTCCCTTTTTCTGCCTGCGCTGTCCTATCCCGTCTCTCTTTTCGGGCCTTTGGCGGTCGATTGCATCAAAGATGTTTATATTAGAGCGAGTGCCCGGTTTCTTTGCTGTTCTTAGTCTTCTTCCTTTCCACCCCGTCAGTGCAATCTTCCGTTTGGTAACTACTTACCAGAGAAATTTGTAAGCATTTGCGAATCCCAAGTTGTGTCACTGTCATCACCATGAAGCCAAGTCTGCTCAAACAAAAGCATTTCAGTCCTAATTTCCTACAATCGTATCCGTCACATATGATTCCTATCCAGCTCCTCCCGTCCCCTCGCCCGTCTCCAGCCTGAATATACAAGGTGTGGCCAGAGAACAATACGAGAGACAACTCCCAATCTCCCTATCCAAAACCAACCTCGCGGTTTGAATCCTAAATCAAAAAGCATTTTTCCATTGATTCCGTAAATCGCCCCCTGCTGCTCTTCCCTCCCTTTGTTTAAAATATAAGATTTAAATGGCCTGTGATAATGATGGGAAATCGAAAGAGATGGAGAAAGAGAAAACTCCGGTAGATGTTATTTCGTTGTAAGATGGGCTCTCGACGCAAGACGTGGAAAATCAATACCTGGCCAGATCTGCAGTTTCAACCTCAAGAGCTCGACATTGGCGCTCCACATCAAACACCATCGCTGCGGACAGAGACTGATGCGGAGACCGACATGAAGTCCCTCTCATCGGTACTGCAAAAAAATAGCTCAGATAGAGTCTGCGGAGATGGATCACTGCATTGCTGATTCGTTGTGTTACAGGCCGGAAAATCATCGATGAAAGGGGAAGATTCAGTCAGAAGTGTGCATAGAAATATCGGGTGGAACAAGAGGCGTGGTGGAAGGTAGATGCTATTCCTCCATTCTCCCGAAGAAGGCATCGTCGTCTTCGTCAATGCGCCCGCGGCTTCGAGAATTGGAGTGGCGAAAGTCATCGTCGTCTGCGAAGCTCTCTTCATCCATTTCGACGTCCTTGCTTTCAGGACGATAGCTGTAACTGCTCCCACGAACACTCGATTGCTGCGCAGTTACGTTGGTGGTGCCCGATATGCTTCGGGAGTTGTTAAAGTCCAGGTACCTTGCAGGTAGTGGAGGAACAGGAGGAACGTCAGGAGGGAGCGCGAAGGGGCCCGACTTGGGAGTCCCATAGGAGCAGCTCAGCAAGCCAACAGCGGCAGCGAGATCAGCCTGGTCATTTTCATCTTCCTGATAGGACCCTGCAACCGAGGTGCCCGACGTCGTTGGTCGGTCTGACACGTTGCTCCACTGACGATAGTGGCCACCATGACCGTGGTCAGAAAAGACGGTGGATTGATAGGATTGGCTGTAGGCAGAGCTGCTGTTGGTGGAATAGCGCTTGGAGGAACGATTCCCAAAGTGTGAGCGTGGATATGAGCCCACAGCGTGATCGTCAATTTGTGGGGGCGGGGTAGTGTCAGTAGAGCTCAACTCATCGCGCAAGTCGGAGGAACCCGAGGCTGGCGGCGACATGGATGAGTGGTCGCTCTCCCGCGCTGATTCGCCTTCTAGATTCATGGCAACGAGTACAGAAGCGGCTTCGAGGAGCTGCACCTGCTGGTGCTTGGAAATGAGCAGCTTGGAAGTGTACTGCCATTCCGGGGTGTGCTCCCAACTACAATAAACAGTCAACTCAGAACTTTAAAGCATAGTGACCAGGTGCGTGCGGATTGAGGTCAGGGCATTCGTCTCGAGGCATGAAAGTATGTGGGATAATGGTGTTGGACTGAGGGCTACTGACAGATGTTTGGTCAGACAACTGCTGTGTTTGTACCCCTTCCCACATTTTTCACATCTCAATTCGCTACCACTTGTGCGCTTGCCGTCTCCTTTGGAGAGGCGGGAGCCCTCGCTCGCGCGACGTATTCTAGACTTGGAGTTACCCTTCTCGTGCTCGGGCATGGATTCTAGCGGAGGCCCGTCGACAATGACGGCTTCCGTCTTGGCAGCCGCGCTGTAGCTCCCCGGTGCAAACACAGAGCCATTGCTCGGGACGCTGCTGGCCATGGAGGGGTGTAGGTTGAGGCTAGGACCTCGAAATGCCGTCGCAGGCTTCGCAAGACGGCGGGCTGCTCCGCTGCCCTCGAGCGGCGCTCCCGTCATGCCCTTAGCCGCGGCCGCCAGGGCGGCAATGTTGCCGGCGGCCGTTGTAGACATGCTCTTCCTGCGAGTGACACGGTGTGCCGGGTGTGTAGAGCCCACCGACAGCGAGTGCGGGCGGGACTTCGGGAGCGAGCCGGCCATGATGCTCGAATGCCGGTGTTGGCTTGTTGGACGTGCGGCGGACGGTTCCTACAGTGGGAAGGGGCGTTAGCGAGCGGGCAATTGGATGTGGAGGTAACAATAGTCCAAAAAAATTGCGTGCCTTGAGGACAGTCATGTTGGCAAATTTATTTGTGGCGGCCGAGTCGCGCCGTTCTTTGAAGTCGTGAGAAAGTTGGCGGAGAGCAGTCAGGCCAAAAAAGTGCACAGCCCCAACAGCCCGGACACTTGGATTGACAGCGGAGGGGGAAGCGAGATTGGGGCTCGTCGGGATCCGAGGAATGCAGGGCGAGGAGCGAGCGGTTGCAGGTACGCGATGAAGACTGAGGGATGAATGAGTGAGTGAGAGAGTGTGTGTGCGTGTGTGTAGGTGTGTGTGTGTGTCGTGGTTGAACAGGGCGAGCGGCGATGTCTTTCAAAAAATATGGCCAGATGGTGGAATGCGTGCCGTGTGGTGGCCCTGGACACCTAGACCCCACCAGCAACCGTGCCTCTCGATATTGCGTGTTTCGAATGCGGGCGCCTGCACAGCACCTGGGTCGGTCGCAATGGGAGTGTTCAACGACAATGGAGACAAAGAGCAGACAGACAGAGAGACCGCAGAAGTGAGACTGCGCGGCAGCTGGCCAGGCGAAATATTTATTCATGCGTCCACGCGGCGGCCCTGGACAGAGCACCAACAGAGCACCAGCTGCCTCTGTGGTCATCCGGGCAGTTCTGTCGCGCAGCAAGCGGCTAGCGCAGAGAGCCCGCTGATAGGACGCCCAGCGCGAGGTACCGGCGGCGTCGGAGCAGCGAGCAGTGGCTGATGCCAAATGCCCTGTGTGGACTATATTTGACTGGCGGGGGCGCAGATGAGATGTGCGAGAGGTGAGATGATGACGGACAGCAGCGGCCGTCCAGCGCAGCGAGACAGGCCGAAACATGGCTCCATCCCTCTCGTTTGGCGGCTAGAGGCTGTCAGGTCTTCTCCCTCCCGACTCCCACCCTCTGTGTGCCTGCGCTTTGTGCGGTGCCTGGCAGCTTCTGCGCTCCTCGCACCTCGCCTCAGCAGATGCGCCTCGATAGCAGCCAGCGACGCTTTGGGACGGTCAACAAGGCCGATCTGCGCCTGCTAAATGCCGCTTTGGCCTCAAGCAGCGCTCCCGCCGATCCCACACCCGGCCCACGGTGAACCCAGCGACGTCGTCTGGAGAAGAAAAGACTAACCTCCGCGATCTGCTGCGACCGACAGATCTTCAGGCCGTCCCAGAACTGCTGCTCTGTGCTCACCCGCATCGCAATCATTCCGAAATGTTATGTCTCTGCACACGAAGCATCCTCTCTGCAGACCCTCTTGATAGCAACACTTGGCCGCATCGCGATCGCCCTAAGGCTGTCTGTGCGCATTGCAAGGGCAGGCTGGCTCCCAATACGCTACGAGCAAGCCACCTCCTCACCTGGTGCCGTGGGGTTGCTCAGTGTGCCTCCCTGCCTCCCACACATACTATTCTGACGGCGAAGTGAAAATGCCGCCCCCCCTCCTCCCCTCTCCCCCCCATTCCCCGTTTTCGTTATGCAAGTCATTTGTTCCGTCAGTCGAGAGAGGTGTTCGGCGCCAGCAACGCTCCCACGCTTCCGAGGCAGCGGCCCGTTCGGCTGGCTGGATTCGATTGACGGCAACAACTGCGAAGGTGTGAAATATCTCTCTGACCTCGCAAAGTGATGTGCCGTAGCTGCAATATACATCCTGCTGTGGAGAACTCTGAGCTAGAACAATATAGTCATGATGTTGTGCTTCGCCATGCAGGCACTGAGGGGTCACTCTAATTCCATGTCACCACCTGTTGGTCCAGAGAAACCTCCCGTTAAACCCAAGGTTGCGGATAAGGTCGACCGCGAACCTTCACACAGCAGCCCACGGCTGAGGCTCTCGGAGTTCGATGTCGATCTTGTCATACACTTGCGTGTTGGGCGGTGTATTGTGAGTTAGCCTTCGTGCCTTGGGTTGAGGTGTCGGCAATTACGGCAACCGCAGTCCATATGATGCGCGCACTTGACGCCCATGTTTGGTCCTCGTGCACTTGCGGAGTCGCACTGGTGGAAGGAAACACATCCCGAACGGCCTCTAATAACAAGTGCCGCGAAGCAAGTTTCACATCGGTCCGCTTGACGTCATATTTGAAAAAGGCAAGTATCGAAATTATTATTCTTGGATCGCGTCTCATAATTCCTGACCTGATAGCATCTTGACCCCCAGCTGCTACAATGAATTTCAATTTCATCCCCGAGACCTGAGAATCGAAATATGCGAGCGGGAACCAGCATGTAGGTAGCCCATATCCACATCGCGGTACTACAAACTCAGAACGTTTCCCCTAGAGGTCGAGGTACCAACGACTGAGTTATTTTTTTTACGAAGTACTTCCAAATATGGTTATGAACTGCACATCAGTCACGTGTCGGAGTACTCCCCATTCCCGGAAAGATCGGTTGGGATCACAAATCTACTCGCGCTAAACTCAACCTCATCCTTTTCAAGTTCACCACCAAATTCTTATTTTTTAAACCCGGACTTCTACACACGAAACACAGAGCTACTATAGTCCGTCCCTATTTGATACTTCATTATCTCCTACGCACAAAGGAGACTCTGCTCAATGACATGTGTGGAAGAAACCCACAGCCATTTATCCCTGCCACACCTTCGGTCCAGCAACAGCAAACCCCGTATAGTTCCTCCCCTCTGAAATACGCCACGGCGGCCAAACCGCTATCTTAGCTCAGCCCACTCCTCTTCCATTTTAGCCCACAAAAAAGAGCACTTACAGTGATCAAACTGGTCGTAAGCGCCCGGGAACCTGACCATTGGGCCCGGCACCCCTCCACCTGGCCCTTTTATCTCAAGATGTGCGCAGCTAATGTAAAACTGCGTATTATTAAACCTTTTCCACAATCATTAGCTTATTTTTCAAGCCAAAGGGGAAGTTCGTACGAACCGGGTGGTGGAGAGATAAATTTGCTCCACACGCATCAAGTACGTGCCCGGCGGCGTCGTCTTGGGAATCGAAAAGTTCATCTACAATCTCAGCATCACGCCTCCCACTTGTATACTCTGCCACTACAGAAAGAATATTTAAACGACCTACCGACGGCACATTATGGATCTTCCAAGCAGTCGCATTCTCCTCGCCTATAAGCCCAATCTTGAACCAGTCCCCATCTCCCTCATACTCATCTACTCTCCCCTCTACCTTGGAAAGATACGCCTGCGCGGGCCCGCCATGAAACATATCAATATTCTCGCCCTCTGACGTGCTGAAAAATGCAAGTTCGTCTCCGGCATCGACAGCTAGCGTTTCTACTCCTTTTCCAGCTGTGGAGGCCCCACGTCCGCAGCGCACATTGTCGTTGTAGATTTCGTAGAAGGGGACGTTGGCGCTAATGTAGACGCCGACGGAGCTGCCGGTGTCGTCGAGGGCGACAGTCAGATTCCTGTCGTGGGTGTGTTAGCGGGGAAGGAAAGAGGGAGAAGTTTGGGTTTGGGCTGGTGGGAGAGGAAGAAAGAAAGTGTGGGAAGGACCGGATATATTGCCAGTTTCCGCTGAGGGGGCCACCGTTGTGGGAGAGCTTGGAGAAGGTGTCTAAAGAGAGTGTTAGGAGGATAGGGCTCGGAAGATGGTGAACCAACATACAGTGAGCTGCTGCGTATTGAACATTGCAGGTAAGAAGAGGAAGTAGAGGGAATAAAATATGCATTTTACACGATGAGGAGAAGAGCAAAGGGAAGATCAGAACTTCGTTTGAGGTCAAGTCGCATGTTGCGGAGAGCGGTACTTTTAATTAGGGTCCCTCCCCCCTTTCGTTATACAATCCACGTAGGTGTCCATGCACTATCGCCATTGTGTGTATGCTTAAATGGTTATGCTTAAAGTGTAGTACGTCTCCGAAGAAGGTCATGAGGTGTGGTATACGCACAAAATCCTTCCGTATATACAGCTCAAGATTTTCAGACATCGTATCTGCAGCTCTAAATTCAAGCATAAAGAGTTGTGCGGGGCCATCCAGTCTTGTGATCGTTATAACCATCAGGCTATATATGTTCGCCATTTTCTACTTCGAAATCCTGCGGGGCAAGGCAGACTCAATACTATGTCGAATTCACAGGTTCACGTAGCTCGTTCTTTCCTTTTACAAGCTATGGCCTTAAATGAACTCACCTCTTCGACCCGCCAATTCTCTCTTCAACAATTCTCACCATTTTCAAAATGAAGTTGTTCCCTTTCACGCTCTCTACCTGCACTCTCCTCTTCCATCTCTGCCATACCATCACCCTCGCCTCACCCACCCCAACAAACGTAACCATTGTTCAACCTCTCTATGTCTACGTCTGCCCTTTCAGCGTAACAGCGTCCGTCTCGGCTGACCTGACCTCCCTCGATCTCACCTACTCCACGCTCTCTTCATCCTCCCCCCAAAACCGGGCCCTGATCCTCGACCGCCCAACCTGCGTCGTAAAACTTTTCTTCACCTTCGATCCCACAGATAACGCAGCTTCAGTCAGAGAAATCGAGTACGAGGGGAGTTACAAGGATGGAAGTGTTGAGACGAGCCTAGGATGGTATAATACATACTCCCCTGTACGCCCTCCTCTCCTCCCCTCTTCTCATTCATGCAATCAATCTCTCAGTTGAAATGGACACCTGATATCTTCGAATCTAGGTGCGCTTCACCCGCGCCACTCTTTCGCCTTCTTCCAGCTCACACCTCGCAACAAACACAACCTCAGCATGGGACTCGCACTGTGACAGGAGTTGGCCCGATCACAGTGAACAGAAAGCCGCCCCCCTAACTATACACACTGCCTTCGGTCCCAATACATTGGACTTGGGCAACGGTGTGCTGAAGCAGAAACTGAAGTTGTTCTGGTATGGGAAGTGCGATCATTCGATTGACGAATATTTGGATATTGATGGGGAGAAGTCGTTTTGGATTTAAGAGTTTGTTAGCTCATGATACTATAACAAATGAAGGACGGTCAGATACTTGCTCTGTTTGTTTGGAAATGAGATACGTTTTTGAATAATCTGACATGCTTCACACTTCAGGAAGATGCGTCAGCAGAGCATCCAAACGTAGCACGTGGATGTGGGTATCAACTCATATCCACAAAGGTAGACATGAAAAAAAAGCAATATCAACCAAATCCAAGAGACACAGTACACCAACACAAAATCAGTGGGCATTTCAACGTTGAGAGGTCAACATCCTACCAGAACGCCTCCTAATCAATACCCCGTTCCCAGACCCCCACCTATGTCGCAATCAGTAAGGCACTGCAATATTCTGCTCCTCCTCGACGCTCCGAATCACCCCAAATTTATTGTTGCCTGTATAGGCATATTAGATCTCATAGATAGCCTAGTATCAATTCAATCAATTCAATCATCTTATTCTCTTCAGCTAGTTCTCACACACTCCTTGTATCAGAATATAGATGTAACGTTTGTGGCGGCGTCCCAATCTGCATGGGGCAAATATATAGTGCATCATTCTGCTGATCGTCAGCCTTGATCTCGCCCCGTGTACCGTCTTCTTCGATCTTCTTCAGCTACTCAGCTTGTTCCTCGGGTTAAATAGTTTCTTGAGGCCCTTGGGGCCTTGTCGATATTTTGGTAGGGGCCCTCGGTTGCCAGGGTGAAGTCGTCTGAGGGCGGTGTGTTAGCTAATGGCATCGCAGATGAAGTAGTGGGGATGGGAGTAGTAAGATAGGAACAGGTGAGAGGTGTGGGCGACAGAAGATAATAGTGCGTGATTGCATGCCCGCTTTCTTGAAGTTTCGGTCAGAAATGACATTGATCCAGTGAATTCGATCATTGTTACCCTGAATCCATCTCACAGCTTATATGGAGGGAAAGGGAAACGATAAAAAACAAGGGTAAAGAAAATAGGAACAGAAGTAGGACTTTGTAGGAGTAGATGTAGGATTCAGGAGCAAATAATCTATGAGGACGAGATGGAGGGCTGTGCTGATAGAAAAAATGGAGTCTAGAAGAGAGAGGGCTCACCGACAGACGCACCTGCCATGCGCTGAATTGATCAACAGAGAATGGAAATGGCCATGTTTCCCAGAAAGGTAGTGGCAAAGGAGAGACTCACGGAAGTTAACAAAACGAAAAGTATTTATAGGAAATCGCAATCTCATTTCAGACTAAGGCTATGGAAAATGGAAGAAACCGAAAAATTCCAGGCAGAACGCACATCCATTCCAGGAAACCAATTCCAAAGCGCCTTTCAGCGCCCTGGCTACTAAGAGAGTGTAAGTCAAAGATGTAACCGCATCTTCAATGCTAAGGAGTGTGTTCCGTTGCCGTCCCATAGTGGAGTAAGCTAACCCAAGACCGAAGCGCCCCGAAGACCAACCCAGTAGATAGATACGAGGAAAAAGAAATTAAGATCCGACAAACACCACGAAGCACCCACTGATTTTTCTTGCCCTAGACCAGCGGCACATCTGCCCTTGTATGAGCGCCCGTCATTGCCCCTCTACCTTGAGATCTAGGCAGACAACGACAACGACAACTGAAGAATATAGAACCTCGCTTACGGCATCTCCTCGTCGCTAGCATCGAGAATGTCATACTCCTCGTCAGTCATGAAACCCTCATCATCGCTAGAAAGCGAACGGATCTCGACACTTTCGGCGTCCTCGAAGAACTCCTCGTCAGACTGCTCAGAGGCAGGAGCGGCGACTGTGTTCTCTGGCTTAGCTTCTTGAGGCTCGGATGGGGAATCTACAGCCTCGTGAGTGCTGGACATAGGAGACTCTTTGTCAAGCTTCGGGAAGATCATACCAGAAGACTGAGTCTGTGCTGTGTCGACCGGCTTTTCCTCGACGACAGATTGTGCAGTCTCTACGGCAGCAACCTTGAGTTCCGTAGTCTTCTCCTCCTCTTTCCGACGATTCTCCAAGAGACGCTCAAAGGCTGCTTTGCGGACCTTCTGCATGCGGGCGATATTCTCCCTCTCATTTTCATCCACATGTAGCTTCAACTTCCTGAGCCGCTCAAGAGCTTCCTCCTGGATGCGGGCGGAGCGCTCCCCAGCGTCGAGCCTGGCCTTCTCTGCTTGACGACTCCGGATGTTTTGTGCTTGCGACTTCTGCAATGCCCTCAACCTCTCGAGTTTGGCCTGCTGGAAACGCTCGTAGGGAGTCATGTTGGTGGGACTTGAAGTTGAACTTGACGCCTCAGCGGTTGCGCTGGGAGCAATAGGGGCGGGGATAGGAGTGACAGTAGTGTCAGATGTTGGTTCAGAAATGGGGATAGTCGGGGTAGTTGGTGGGGCGACAACCTCGATATCACACCAAAGCCTATGACCGAACGGGGTGCCATCAGCTTTCTTGAGACGCCAGTAGGAGATGGCAGTACCCTCCCGCTTAGGTGCCTTCATCACAACGCGGAACGAGATTTCCTCTCCTGGTTCGACAGAGCGACCAACCACATTGCTCTCGCTAACATCTAAGAGTTCAGCTTGGCTTAAGGGTTGGGTATTGTCGATGTTGAGCATGTTGTCGCCGCCGACGTGTCGGACGCTGCAACCTGCTGGCCAGGCAACGGGACCTGGATTGCGCAGAGTCCAAACCTGAACGAACTGGTGCCCCGCGCAGATCTTGGATCCATCGGGGATGGTATCACGAATGAAGTGAGCATCTAGAGCATCAGAGGATTCCACCTTGGGTTCTAGATTGAAGGACTTGTAGGTGGTGATGGGTTTGGGTTCTGCTTTAATGGCCTTAACTTCGTCCACAGGAGAAGACAGGAGATCCTTGACGGAGATCTTCTCTTGGATCGGCTCAGCTAAAAGATCGCGGATCTCAATCTTCTCCTTAGTGGTCTTGGGCTGGGGCTCCTCAGTTGGCTTCATGTCAACGATTGTCTGAACCTGAGTCGCCGCATTCGTAGAGGGCACTAGTGGGATAGTCTCGGTGGCAGTCGACTTGCGGGCTGGCTGGTCACCAAGCTTCGGCATTGGGAGGCCATTCTTATCCTCACCCGTTGTGGTGACGCTGATGCTGCGGACAGGCGTCTTGAACTTAATCAATGGATGAGTGCGGTTGTGTCTATTGGAAGGAATGGCCTCGCAGTTGGCACAGAAGTCAGTGTCGTGACATACAGCGCACTTGTAGCGGATGCCTTCAATATATGACAGATTCTCCCGGTCCTTGCAAAGAGGTCCATCACAGTAGATGCCGTAATGGCGGATGGCTGACGGGACAGGCTCGGCTAGGGGTTCGTAGATGGGCACGAAGCGATGGCGAGGGTGAATGTACTTGGCGTTCTTGATGCATTCGGAACAGAAGTCCCAGTCAGGGCAGTTCAGGCACTTGTGGCGCACACCATAGATGAACTTCTCGCAGCCATCACAGACGGCGGAGTGGCGCACGTTTCTGCCGGCATTGCACAGGAAGTCGGCCAAAGCAGGAAGAGTGGTGTCTGGAGTCGCGGCGCGGAAAGCATGGCCAGGATGATGGCCATGCTTGTTACCCATGTGGCATTCCATGCAAAGATCGTAGTCGTCACATGCAGTGCAGGTGACAAACTCTTTCTCGGACATAACTGCACAGTTTAGAACGTCATTCTTAAACGGAATATTCATAAGTGGCTTACCTTTGACGCAGCAGTTGCAAGTTCGGGTTGGCTCATCCTCAACGAATGTCGGCTTCGTGAAAGCTCCGGGCACGTTCTGCTCAACTTCGGGCTTGGACTTGGGGCCGACACGCTCAGTGGTGCTGTTGACAACAGAGCCATTCTTGACAAATCGCTTGACCATCCAGTGACCAACACCAGGGCAATGGATACCGGAATCCACACAGGATGGGCAAAGATCGTAGTCTCCTTGGTCGCAGATGCTGCAGTGGAAGTGCTCATCCTCCATTGGCTGGTTGCAGTTGTTGCAGAAGACAACCCAAGAGGACTGGCACGGATGCTCCTTGGGTCGGAAGGCCAGATCCGCATTCTGTGAGGCATTTGCGAGATTGCTGAAGAAGCCTGATCCGGTTGTTAGTGTACGCTGTGAATCCTTGAACTGTGCTTTCTTACTCTGTCTTGCGGTGAAAGAGTGGGGTACAGGGGCCTCGCCCTCAGCATCCGCTTTGTTCGACATGAGTGGGGACACCGGGCTGACCTGCGCCGTCTCCACCTCGGGCTTTTTGTACGTGCAAAGCGGAGGCGGTGGGATCGGAGAGTGTGCGATGACGGGCGCGACCTGGGGAACGACCGGTGGAGCGAGAGTGTCTGCGCTCATGCGGTGGAGAGAGCTGCCATGGGGGCTCGGGATGGGCTCTTGGACCGGCGCGGGAGGCAACGGCTCGTTCTCTTGGCCGGGAATGGTGGCCCGCAGACGGAGCTTCAGCTTGGCTTTGGCAGCGCGAAAGAGCGTCTTGTAAACCTGGGGTTTGTCGGAGTCGAGGGTGACGTAGGCGCCGGCGCTGTCGGAATAGCGCTCGAACACAACTTCATCTTCGGAGCGGAGCTGGAGGAGTGCTCGGAGCTGCGAGATGGGACAACAGAGTCAGTGAATGATCAAATAGTCGTTGTCGACAAGCTCGGTGAATGAGAAACGGGAGCCAGGCTGCGGCCTGGTCACCCCGGGGTGGACGGGCAAGAGAGTTACGCACCTTGTCCGGAAGGACCTGGGCACCGAGGTCTCGCAGAGGGATCTTGAACTTCTTGCTGTGGCCCTGGAACTGGACCTTGACGACTATCAAAGTGTCCAGCGTCACTGGGACGTTGGTAGCCATGGGGGGCGATGAGTGAGGCTGACGAGGTGTCGTGACGCCGTGTCAAGAGGGAGGGGTAGGATGCTGCACAGTCTCGTCGACAAGAAGGCAGCGAGGGAGATGAGGTTGCTGCAGAAAGGAGTATCTCCAAGGCGGCAGGTGGTGGTTGGGGATGGGGAAGTAGATGAGGTGGGTGAGAGGGAGGTGGACGTCAAGTAGGCAGCTGCGAAGCGGCGTCGTTGCGGGGGTCCAAGCGCGGCCTTAGAGCACCTGTTCAAGCCAGTCGGAGTGAAGGGCAAATTCCACCTCGCGAGCAGGCAGCGAGCGTCGTCAGCCGAGGGGCACAAAGGGAATGCTAGAGAAGAATAACGTGCGATCGATGAGCTCTTCATGTCGCCGTCAAGAGAGAATATGGACAACAACGCTCGCTTGCACGTGACAGGCATCGTCTCGGCGATACCAGATAAGTAACGCGCTACCGACAAGAGGGGCGCTGTACCACGTTACGCAACCAGAGTTCTGCTGCAGCAACCTCTAAGGAATACGGGGCACTGAGCCGGTGAGGTCGGGCAGGTCACTGTCGAGCGGCACAAGAAGGGCACGAGGCATAATTGTTGAGGGACGGCCAAGTCAGCCTCTTGCTCGAGAAGCTCCAGCTCAATGTCAAGACCAAGCAGATCTAGGCAGTGGGCAAAGGCTTACGTCGGCTGTACTAAAACCTACAGCATCCACCAACAGCACGCTTACAAATTTGTGAGGCTTGCTCAGACTCATGCCTGTTATTTTTCATCGGAAGCGACAGCCTGGAGCGCTGCATTTCTTGGATCTGCTATGTCAGATGAGATATACAAGCGCTACTGAGGTAGCTCAAGGCTGTCGCGATTCCACGACAGTGTTGCCTTCGACCATGCAGGTATTACCAATCTAGGATTGAAAGTAAGTTCCATTTTCAAGTTGAAGACCCCACTTAGTCTCATTATTGAGTGGAAGGATGGAATGCTGCTCCATTGTTTGATGCTTCAGATCCTGAGGTGATACGTGTTGCGCTGCCTCGGCTGAATGTCACGCTAAGATAGAACACTAAGATAATGACTAAGCTAAAAGTTGCTCCGAATTTTTGCAGTTTTCGCACAGCAGCGAATTCAATTCCCATCGCCGTCCACCCGCCATATCGAATTCCAACAAGCTCTTCTCTCAAAGGGCCAACTACGACGTGATCAAGAAAGAAAATAACGGAAGAGACCGCTGAGCCAGGGAAGAGAACGTAATGTCTGACGCCACGTCTGAGACACCTAAGGAAAGGCGTGTAAAAAAAGACAAGAAGGAAAAGCGAAAGGTCAAAGACACAGGAGCTGAGGGCAGTGATGTGAAAGTCGACGACGAGCCCGCAGAAAAGCCCTCATTCACCAAGAAACGCAAGCGCGAAGCCCTCGCCGACGAAATCGAAATCGACATTACCCTCCCCGAGCCCGCCTCCAAGAAAGCCGCCCGTAAAGCCAAAAAGGCTAAGTCCGCCCCCACCACCACAGATGGCACAGCTCCTTCAGCCTCAGAGAAGCCGGTACCCACAGACACAGCAGGGAAGCGCTCAGAGTACGGCGTGTGGATTGGCAACCTCCCGTGGTCCGCTACACGGGATTCCCTCATCACCTTCCTGACCTCCAATTCTGACATCACGGCGAAGGAGATAACTCGTGTGCACCTGCCGCCTCCCTCAAAACCGCCGAACCCTAGCTGGACATTCAAACCACTTAATAAGGGTTTTGCATATGTCGATTTCTCAACTCAGCTTGCCATGTACTCCGCCATTGCCTTGACAGAGACGAAAATGGACCATCGTGCGCTGCTCATCAAGAATGCGAAGAGTTTTGAGGGACGGCCTGAGAAACCCAAAACAGAGGAGGCTGGCCCGGACGGAAAAGTCAAGGCGGGACATCCGCCGAATAAACGTGTATTTGTGGGGAATTTGGCATTCGATGTGTCGAAGGAGGATTTGCAAACACATTACGGGCAGTGCGGGGAGATATTAGACATACACATGGCCACGTTCGAGGACTCTGGGAAGTGCAAGGGATATGCATGGATCACATTTGAGGATGTCGAGGCTGCGACATCGGCGGTAAAGGGGTATGTTTTCAAGAATTTCAAAGACGAGAAGAAGGACAGGAAAGACAAGAAGAACGAGGACTCAGACAGCGAACAACCGGGCCCCGAGAAGAAAGAGAAGAAGAGGAAGTGGTTGATCAACAAGCTCATGGGCCGAGACCTGCGCTGTGAGTTTGCCGAGGACTCAACTGTGCGGTATAATAAAAGACATGGCAAGAAGAAAGACGATGTGGACATGACCGGCGTCCATCCCGACCGTGTTCGGCAATTCGACGATGCACCGAACGAGCGTCCACCTCGTGCCAACAGGCCGTTCAAACCTCGTCCCAAGGTCGATGCGCGAACAATCCCCTCCGGGAAAGCGCATACGAATGCCCCGCGAGCTTCATACGCTATTGTTGAGGGGCAAGGGAAGAAGATCTCATTTAACTAAAATTTCTGTGTCCGGGACTCCTGGAAAAGTTTGGCGGGGGGGAAGTGCTATCCTTTACTTTGATACCCATAGTAGCCAATGAGCCAATGTTATGTATCGCATGCTCCATATCTTCTCCTGTCTTCCCACGTCTGCCCACGTCGGTGCTTAGGTCTTTCTTCATGAATCCATATATATCAACCACTCACTTTCCACACCAAATCACACAACCCACTTACCCAAACCTCCTCACCAACTCCCGCGGCTTATTCCCCACCACCCTCTCAATCTCCCCCAGTACTTCCTCCGTCAATCTCCTCTGGACCTCCATTGCCCTAACTGTCTGCCAAATCTGCTCCGGGCGACTCGCCCCCGTAATCGCAGAACTCACATCCTTATTCTTAATCACCCACGCCATACTCAACGTCGCTACATCCGTCCCTAGCCCCTGGGCGATCTTAATCAATTCGCGAATTTTCTCTTGCTGCACCTTCCACGCCTCGCTCCCAGCGCCTTTCACAAGAGATTGGATGTACGGATCGTCGGATTGCGATAAGCGGGAGTCCTCCGGTATCCCATCGACGTACTTCCCCGTTAGAAACCCATTTGCCAGCGGCGAGAAAACGGTAAGTCCCAATCCACGCCGTTCATATAGCCCCGCATGTCTATAATCAGCCTCTACTTTTTCCCTCCTGAGCAGCGAGTACCCCGGCTGCTCGACAATCGGGCCCACCAAGCCCAGTCTATCCGCCACCGCCCATGCTTCTTCGATCTCGGACGCAGACCATTCCGACGTACCCCAGTACAGCGTCTTGCCTGTGGAAATGAGATGGTTGAATGCACGCACGGTTTCTTCAATAGGTGTGTGCCGGTCCGGACGGTGCGCGTAGAGGATGTCGACGTAGGAGAGTTGTAGCCGCGCGAGGGAAAGAGAAGTGCCTTCCAGTATATGCTTTCGTGAGAGGCCTAGGTTGTTGATTTTTGAGCGGGGGGTGCCGGTGTGGGCTGAGTTGAAGGTGCCGTGGTAGATCTAGGGAGCTGTGGTGAGGAACTAAAGTTGAAAAGATAGAAAGGCGGACGTACTTTAGTGGTTACAACGATGTCGTTTCTCTTCCATCCGAAATGCTTGATCGCGCGGCCCATTACCGCTTCGCTTTCTCCGTCTGCATAGCCTTCTGCGCAGTCGAATAAGTTTATGCCGGCGTCGTAGGCGGCTTTGAGACAGGCGAATGTCTGGTCTGTGTCAATCTCATCAGCAAAATTTCAATCTGATAAATTGCCGTATATCTCTCTTCTCTATGTTTGATGTAGATCGAAGATGGAGGGTGGATAGATAAGGGAGTGTGAACGTACCATCCCCAACATGTCCCCCATATGTCAGCCAACCTCCAATAGAGATGGCGGAAACTTGGAGTCCACTTCTTCCCACGAATCTGTACTCCATCTCCGGGAGGCCTGAAGGCACGGTTGCCATATTTGCTGAAGAACTTGTTCCTTCAAACTATGCGAAAAATTGTAAGAGATGATAAGGAGATGAAAAAAGTTTGGTGGAGAAATCCAAACGATTTGTATGTAAACAGGCACCAAACGGTTCCGAAATCGCAACGATGTCGGAAGCTATACCTTGCAAGACATTATGGCCGGACTGCTAACTCCTACGTAGATAGTTGGTGGGGTCATTCTGTCCTTCAGTACGCCGCCCCACTACTGTTCGGATGGCGCAAGCACGCGGGCAGGGCACCTCATATTCTTTTTTCCTCCAGTAGTAGTGTAGGAAGAGATAGTTTTTACCGATGGAAGGGGCATAAGGGATTCTCGCAGATCAATGAAAATATTCCTATTTAAGGCCAGCTAAGTAGTGTCATAGTGGCCAGAGGGAGCTTTGGTGTTTAAGTAGAGATTCCTATGTCAGTATTAGGTCCTGTGTATGGAGGAAAGAAGTAATCGATTATAGGTGGAAAATATACCTTCAGGCTGTTGACATCCAGCACTGATTTCACCAGAAAAGAAACTAGGTATAAGAACGGCCGTTCTATAATAGGCCAAGCGCCAGGGAACTCCACAAACGTGTTTTCGACATGTTCTAAGATGTAAGATAGAACGTGATTCGTGTTGCATATCGTGCATTATTCTAAGATACTCATGTGGGTTTACTTGATTTCAAAAGATGTCCGCCGCATTTCGTACATGTTTGGATTATACATGCTTCACGCCTACACCTCACCAAATACAAGGAACCATTCTATACTTCCCCTTCATTTTCTCCGCTCCAAAACGCTGTTTATACCACTCCATTGTTCCAACAGCCGTGACGGCTAGGTTTACTGCCACAAATAGAGTTGCAGACGCAAGCGTCCAATTCATAAGTCTGCCTGATGGCGCCGCCATAAACGATAGAAGCAGATAGATCATCACCTCGCAGGTATAATGCGGGCATATGAGATTCGGAAACGCTGGATGGTCAGGTATTTGGTAGGTTGAGTTCTCGGTACGGAGACGATGGAGATATGCATGGTACATATGCTGCAGTCCATGAAAGACGAGGATAGTTGCGGGCAGCACATCCAACTTCCAAGAGAACTCTCCTAGGACTTTCCCAGGTGATCGTGGAAGTTGAGGGATGCTGCCCCAGAAGCTGCGGTCTTCTTCGATCCAAATGGCCACGTTAATAGTCATGTAGAACAGCAGCCCGAGAAGCCAGTGCCCAATCCACATCTTGCTGCTACTCTTGGACGTGTACACGTATGACTCAAGCAGGCGACGCCCGCCCTGAATGAGCATCAGGATCCACGCCACGTACGCTGGTCCAGCTTTGATGGCGCCATTCCGCTGTTGCCATCCCCAGAAGAGCGAGCATGCTACGGACAGAATGTAGAAGTGGATGAAGTAGTTGTGGGGCACCTGGAAACTGGCAAGGTAGTCGAGCAGCTGGGCGATAAAGGTAGAGGGCTTCTTTGAAGAGGATGGTTCAGACGACAGCGACGTTGCACGGGAGCCGTAGGCCAAGAAGCGTGCTCGCAGAGCTGGTACGGCCTGTATGACAAGGATCTAGTAAGCAGGGCGTGTCAGTGAGGTGTTGCGGACGGAGAGACGGTGTGCGAGATACAAGAGTGGAGGCGCCGAGGTAGAAGGCTCGCAGCAAGATGGCGGGAGAGGGCAGCTGGGCGGCGATGTCCATGTTGGTGAGGGTGTGCTGGTTGTTTTCACAGTGGCTGTCCTGGTCCTGTCTATTTGTTGAGGATAGTGACAGCGATTCAAGACGAGAGCCCTAGGCTTCAGGCTTCAGCGTTGGCGGCGGAAGGCTGATTATTTATCGCGTCGATCACAACACGATCCACGGCTCACGGGGTGCAGCCCCGATGCGGCACGTGAGTTGCCCATCCTTCAGCTGCCCGCCTTCGTCGTATGGTGGTTGACAGACGAGGCAGAGGGCCTGGGGAAGCCGAGCAGTCTTCAAGCATTGAGCGAGGAATGCGCCCAACGGCGACGGCTGCTGGGTGGCGACAACAATGCCATATTCATTCCCGCATCTGCCCCCTTTTCCGCCCCTAATGCCCACTCATTCTGATAGAATAACGGTGCCGCTATGGCTCTGCGCGAGCAGGCAGGGTTGTCGTGGGCTTTGAGCCCACGCCAGCCGTCGATCCAAGCCCTGCGCCGCTGTGATTTGCTTAGCTGGCCAGCCTGCTGCACGCCTCCTCCCAGACGTCTCCCGTATCTTTCGACACCCTCTTCACAGGCCACACCTCTCGCCCACCACGCTCGTCGCCCGCCCACCGCCATCGCCTCCATCGCGCTGCTCGACACCATCATCCGCGCTGCTTTGACGGGCGCCTGCGACTGCGGCCACACCAAGCGACGCACGCAAGCGACGACAGGCCGCCGCGCCTGCTCTTGCCGTCCTCCTTCACACGTCCCTTGCTCGAAGCCGACATGAGGCAGGAGCTCTCAGGTCCTGTCCCGATCTTGCGTGATGACCAGTAATGCCGAACCCGTCCTGAACCCATCGTCCATCTCGGCCGGCGCCCTCAGCGACCCCCAGCCCAGGGCCTCGTCCACCAAAACAACACCCTCAACCGCTGCAGACAAACCGTCGTCCGCTGCGGACAAGCAGCCCGCCAGCCGCCGCGTGCACCATGGCGACACCAGCTCCGAGGATGGCGAGAACGAGAACGAGTCCGAAGCCGAAACCATCATGCTGTCTCCTGCCAAAAAAGCCATCAAGACGGAACGCGATGATGACAATGCGATCAAAGAGGATGTACGGGCGCGCTCGCCGCTCACAAACGGTCGCAAGCACCTGATTTTGGACGACAAGAACAGCAAAACAAATGGCGCGAAGCACGGCTCAGAGCATGATGCAAAGAGCCCCGTTCCCACGTCGCCCAGCAGCCGCACCACCTCGCGGCACACCAAAGAGACGAGCCCTGCCGACTCTGCCAAATCCCCCGTGCAGTCTACCACATCGCCCTCGCAGCCCACCACGCGCGGCCGCAGCTCGTCCACGGTGGAGTCGCGTAAGCGCAAGCTGCGGGACGAGTCGAACCCGAAATCCCTGGAACCACCCCGACAGAAGGTCAAAACAGAGGCCCTAAAGGACCGCACCCAGCCAGGTTCACCACCGACACCAGGCCTAGGCCGACCAGGCAGGCCACACAAGCGCTCTCAATCCACCCAGACCATGATGTCTGGCGTCGCTGGCCGCAAGCGCAGAGAACTCACCGCTCTCACACTGCCAGTAGAACGGTCGTCCGATTCCAGCTCGGAGAACTCGTCCTCACCACATAACGCTCACACGCCGAGTCTGCATACCCACACAAGAGTAAAGCGATCTTCTCATCGAGCCCTGGAGTCTCCCGCACGCACAATGCCCCACAAGCGAAACGTGGACAAGTTCGGCGCCACACGCCTGGCACGAGAGAGCGAAAAGGGCAACATTTCAGAAGTGAGGGCAGCTTACCACGCGGCACCAGAAGAGCTCGACCAGGAAGACTTTGCAGGCATTGCACCACTCCAGAAGGCTGCCTTGCATGGCTGGGCTGAGGTGGTGGAGTTTCTTATTGGCAAAGGTTGCCGGACTGACTGCAGATCCAATGACCAGGACACCCCACTGATCGATGCTGTCGAAAACGGGCACCTCGATGTAGTTAAGCTGCTGCTCCACAAAGGAAAAGTAAATCCACACCACCAGAACAAGAAGGGCCAGCGAGCTATCGACGTGCTCGACCCCGATGATGAAGATGCAGAGGAGCTCGAAAAAGAGCTCAGGGCGGCCATGCGACGGGAAACGAAGACGACCAATTCCGATGAATCTGTCCAGCCAGGCGTGCACCAGCAGAAATCGGCATCACGACTCCTCTACAACGAATACAACACGGAAACCCTGATCGAGAAAGCTGGCGATGGGGACATTCTAGCGGTTGGAGAGCTCATCAACAGCAACATCAAACCCAACATTGCATGTGGTGTGGCTGCTTCGCGGGGCGGCCATTATGATATTCTTAGTATTCTCCTAGCCAGCGGTCTCAAAGCAGACCCTGACCCATCAAAACATAGCGAAACGCCCATGCTTGTGGCAATCGGCAGGGGACATCTTAAAATTGTTCAACTTTTACTCGAGCAGGACACCTTCGATCCAACCAGGCGGAACCGTGAAGGAAAAGCATACTACGAAATATCAGAGGAGCGACAAGGGCCAAAATGGGAACAGGAAAGGGATGTCCTTAAGACGGCTTATGACACATTTAGGTCAACGCATAAGAGCTCTAGGAGGAATAAGAAGGAAGCGCCGAATCCAACTGGAATGCGCATGAAAAGAAAATCTTCCCCGAGACGAGAACGCTCGTCCTCACCACGTCACGATTCCAAGCGTGCCCACCTTTCCAAGGTGGCATCAGTATCTCAGGTCCCGCAAAAGTCAAGGAGGCTAATGTCTGGAAGAGAGATGGCGAATCGCGGAGACAAACGGCGTCGAAGGGTAGTGAGTGATGAGTCATCAACTGAGGAAAGTGAGGAAGAGGTACGACGACCAACGAAGAAGCCCGCGTCAAAGCCTCGCTCCTTCAGCGAGGGAGAGGATCAAACCCCTATCAAGAAATCTGCAAAGGCTCGCTCGGAGGATCATGATGTACCCAAGCAATCAGCCCGCGCCCAATCCAACGATAGTGACGATAATCATCGGCAAAGGTTACCCTCGAAAATGCGCACAAAGTCAGAGAAGGTTCAAAACATTAAAGCTACTCCTGACACTGAGCCTCCAGACGAACGAAAGCCTGTGAAAAAAGTGATCAAGTCTCGGTCGATAGAGGAAAAGATTAAGAAGCGACGAGCATCCAATGGCTCGATTGATGATGTCAAAGTGAAAAAGACACCTACTCTATCTGCGAAATCAACTCCCGCGCCACCCGAGAAAGCTTCCACGCCTGAATCCGTCCGCGAACATCGTGAAGAGGCGGAAAAGCAAGCAGCGGAAGCAAAGAAGGCGGCGGAAGCAAAGAAAGCGGCAGAAGCAAAGAGGGCGGCAGAAGCAAAGAAGGCGGCAGAAGCAGAGAAGGCGGCAGAAGCAGAGAAGGCGGCAGAAGCAGAAATACGAAAGCGAGAAGAGGAGGAAGCCACCCGCAAAGCTGCTGAGGAAGAAGCAGCGAGGAAGAAGATTGAAGCGGAAGCAAATGCTAAACGTCTAGCAGAAGAAGCTGAGGCCGAAGCTGCACGCAAACGTGCAGAAGAGGAAGCTCAGCGGCTGGCCGAAGAAGAAGAAAAACGACAACAAGAATTGGCTGCTCGCCAAGGACGAATATCAAGGCTTCCACGAGCATTGCGGCGAGCTTGCGAGATGGGGAACAACCGTCCACTACACTTCTCGGGGGAAGAATTGGGCATTTCAGCCGTTTTCCTACCGCTCTTCTTCGTAACATCTGAAGATCTTCTACCCAACGTAAAGGACTGTCCCTCCAAATCCTACATAATGTCTTTCCAAGCTGTCGGCATTCTCGGGCTTCCCGAGCTCGACCTCGCACGCCTCGATGCACCGTATTCCGAATGGGAACGCACCCCTGTAACCCGCAAACAACGCGAACTTCTCCTCTGTCAATACGACATTGCGCTCCTCGCCCAAGACTTCTGTTTCCCCATGGAAGGCACTCCCGACTTCGATTACGTCAAGATTCAGGAAAGCATCAAAGAGGCGCGGCAGCAGTTCCTGGATATGGAGGGCATGTACTGGATCGAAGATTCGATGATCTACCCCGAAGTGGAAAAAATCGAGAGCTTGAAGCCTTTGGTGGAAGAAATTCGGGACGTTGGAAAGAGGAGGCAGATTCACCTGGTGGACCCTGAGATCGAAGCAACAAGAGAAAAGACGCATAAGCCAAGAAAGAGCTTCATGGATGTTATGTTGGGCCAGCAGAATGGGCTTGTTAATGGGACTGCGGGCGGCATCAAAGTTAATGGTGAGGGTTGAGATAAAGGAAAATTTTGGAACGAACGAAGATCTTCCGACGCACGCCTTGGCCTGCTCCCAGCACGCCTTGCCGTGACCTTGGAGTGCGGCACGGTCTCCTGAGGTTGGATAGATGTGGATGAACACATGGTTGTTATGAAAAAGATGATTGTGAGATTACAAGGACGTGGGCCCGCCACTTGCGGATGGACACGATCTTTCAATGCTCTCTTAGTACCTATGGAAGGTTTGCAACGGGGGCCATGTCGAAAAGAAGGCGGAGGCTTAATGCCATCTGGTCATAGCATAATGTCAATGTCAGCCGTGATGAACAACCCTCGCATTTGCTCTACCCTTAATATGATTAGGCTAGTGTCTAGTAAGGAGTATTTTCAAAATTGACAAGACACCGCTAGAGGATACAACGTTGTATCACAGAGTTAAAGAGATCCATTTGGCCCTTGGCTGGAATCTGGGTACTTTCCCAAAAATATAGCTAGTATCAACACTACTGACCGCCTTCCCTATCCAAAGGATTCTGCCACCCCGCAAACAAACCCCCTCCAAAGCTCACACCCCGGCTCCACCTCCAACTCCAACCTTTGAACCACCCTCGAACCTCCCCAACCACTACTCCTCCCTCTGCCTGCTCGCTTGCCTTCCCCATCTCTCTCCCCTAGCAATGCCGCCCAAGAACAAGAACAAAGCCAAGAAAGACACCTCCGATGCCTCGGATTCCAAATCCAAAGGCAGCAGCTCAGGAGGCAAACTCAAACCTGCCACCGCGATCAACGTCCGGCACATCCTCTGCGAGAAACACGCCAAGAAAGAAGAAGCACTGCAAAAACTCCGGGACGGCGCGAAATTCGATGACGTGGCGAGGGAGTACTCGGAGGATAAAGCACGGCAGGGTGAGCTTTGCCCTTCCCGGCTATCTAGGCACATGTTTACGTTCGCAATATGGAGGCTAGAAGGCTGCGATTTCGAATAGCAGGCTAATCCGTGCATGTTTAGGTGGCTCGCTAGGCTGGAAGGTGCGTGGGTCACTACTTGTTGATTTTGAGAAAGTCGCGTATGAGCTGGAGCCGAGTACGACGGGGAGTCCCAAGTTAGGGGAGGTAAAAACGGGGGAGGGGTATCATATCATTATGGTGGAGGGGCGGCGGTGATAGAAAAACATTAGATAGAAAGGAAAAGTTAGGTGCTGGACAAGATACGGGAAGACATGGAGAGGGGGAAAGGGAGAAGGATATACAGGGGATATACTAAGCTTTGGGGATGAGAGGATGTGACGCGCATGGTGTTCAGGTGTCCGGATAGGCCAGGCCAAGGAAGCTTTTAGCGGGACGATAACAGATCAATGGAGTTCATGGATACCTTGGGAGGAGCTAGACTCTCAATGCTGAGCGACAGACGTCTTTCTCAAGATTAGGCTCAACCGAGGAAACACCCCACAGTTCTATGCACATGCACGCGAATAAACCCCAATCTTGCCCCCTTCCTCATATGCTCCCTTTGTCATATCCCTACACTATGACTTATAAAACTCGGCCGCCTCCTCCTCACTCACCTCACTCGCAAAGCACCTCTTCCGATCCACCAGACCATACTTGGACCCCCTGATCCTCCACCACATCTCCCTACGATCTCCCT
Organism: Beverwykella pulmonaria; assembly: GCA_001599595.1. Taxonomy (NCBI): domain Eukaryota; kingdom Fungi; phylum Ascomycota; class Dothideomycetes; order Pleosporales; family Melanommataceae; genus Beverwykella; species Beverwykella pulmonaria. The sequence continues at coordinate 2,920,099 of BCHH01000005.1, read as the reverse complement.
TCAGCTTGCCCTCCAAGATATCGCTCTTCAAGCCTCTAACAAACGAGTTGTATATCTCCGGCTCCTCTAAGTCTGTAATTTCATCCCTCATAACCCTCAGCGCCTCCAACGCCCTCCCATACCCACTCTCCCCAACCGACTCAGAGATGTATGTACGAATCGAATTCCCCATCTCGTCCGCGGCCGCTTGTATAGCATCGAGGTCGTCGGTCGCCGCGAGCGCTTGTTTGAACGAAGGTATAAGATTCCCTGTGTCGATTTTCACGCGCTTCGGGTTGCCGAGCAGCGAGTCGACGTCCAGTCCAGAGAGCGGCTTCTCTCGGTCGCGCAGGGAGCGCTTTCCGCGGCCTTTTACCTTTGGTGGCACTTTCTTGACGTCGGCGGCGGCTTTGAGGGCATCGAGTTGGCTTTCTGCAGATGCGAGGAGCTCGGCGGGCGGCGCGGAATATTTAGTTAGGATTTGCGGCGGGTCTGGGAGCGTAGTGTAGATGTTGTTTGTGGCGCGCCAGCGGATGATGTGGTTTATTCGGTGGAGCAGCGGCGAGTATGTGTCTTCGGGTTTCATGTATTCGTCGCCGTCATCGAAGATGGACAGATCCATGGCGTCGACGTAGTCGCTCATTGCTATCATCAAGTCCGCATTTGGCAGGTCCTTGTGTTCTGTAATTATTTTCCCGGTTATTGTAAACTTTTTGTCAAGAGGCGGAAACTTGTAGCGACGCATGTCTTCTTCGAAGGGAAGCTCGACTTCAATCAGATTCTCAGTTGCCCCTTCGAGATGCGGAACGAGAAGAACAACGAGGGGCGCTTTGTTGTCTTTGGCAACTAGGCGGGCAATGGCGTAGCAGTCGGCTTCGTAGAGTGCGTGTGCGAAGGCAGAGAGTGCGAGTTGAGCTGCATCATTACCTTTCTGGGCAATAACATAATTGGTGCGGGATATGGCGAGATAACGGTCGAACTGGTTAATGTCTTTAGCAATCTCCTAGAGCACCGGGAGGGATGGATCCTACCTTGTCCGCTCTCACGAACCCAATGAGCTCAAAAGCAGCCTTTGTCTCAAGTTTGACGACATTGAACTCAGACTCGCTGATATGAACAGCGGTCCTTCCATATTCGTAGCCTTTTTCTAGATCTTCCATCTCGACATTCATCTTCACACCCGGCTCGTCGGGGTTGTCAACTTGGTAGGCGCGTTGATTCCTTACAGCTGATAGTTGCCCATCCACAGGTTGGTCGTGCCCAACTACAGTTGCAGAAGATACAGCACTCCCACCAGGAGCACTTCCTAGATCTGTCCGCACGACGAAGGAGCTTGCCGTTGGGGGCTTAGCTATCATAGTGCAGGGGTAGCGCTCGACGTCGATGGTCATGGTCACATCGTAGGTGGAGGAATCACCTAGTGTGAGCTCGCCCCTGTAGCTGTGGACAGGTCGTGTCTCCTTTAGGCGAGGAATGCTGAGCTGCGTTATCGCCTCGGCGAGAGTTCCGAAGATGCCATCACAGTTGTCGACGAAGTCCTTCAGTACAGTCTCATTTTCTTCCTGTTGTTTGTTAATGCGAATATTCGTAGGGAAAAAAGCACCCTACCTTATGGGGATCCTTATCTTCCTCTTTGTAACCATTCTCGGGGTCATCAAAGTCTACTCCCCTTGAATATGTTAGTACAACTCGAAGCTGTGAACAAACAAGGGGAATGGAAAGACTTGACTTACAAAAGTATTACCTCGAACTTATCTTCCTTGAGTTTTGCAGCTATCTGATCCAAATCTTGGGCATCCATTTGGCCTTGACCATCTGTGATGATGATAATTCGTCGGTCATACTTAAGAGGATTGCCATTCTTTCCACATGTACCCTGGTTGATCATTTGAATGGCAACAGCCAGTGCAGACAATACTAGCTGAGATTAGCGTGGTCTTTCAAACAGAAAGTAACACTGACTATCGCCGTTATTGGTAGAGCTTGGTTTGATGTGCTCTTGAAGATTTCGGATGTCAGGTAACAGAAACCTGTCATCCGTTAGACAGCGAACATGCTGGGCGCAGTGGCAACACCACCCACTGTTTAAGACCGGAAAGCACGCGTGTATTTGAGTATCCATCGTCGTCGTCGACCAAACCGCCGAGCTCGGTTTCTAACATGCGTCAACTACCGGATCTTGGCGCGCGTCGTAGCCTGGGTGATTGCTCACCATCCGTACGTGCCCCAACCACACCCATCAACGCGGTCTTACGGCCTGTCGCAACCTAACCAAGACTCAGCAATTACATCTCCAAACACGATAAAACGCATACTGTTGTCGTGATCTTGTCCCAAACATATTCCATTGCCCATTCGAGATTCGTCTTACTCCTGCCATTTTGCTTTTCGCCCATCGACCGGCCGAGGTCCAGAACGTACACTGTAGCTTCTTTACCCGCCATTGTTACTTTGGAAAGATGATGAAAAAGAGTGTGTTAAGAAGAAAATGGGACGCGGGATGTTGGATGGGAGATGGTAGCGGCGGTGATGCCTTGCGCTTACCCAGGTCAGCAAACGCCGCTAAACACGCGGTCACATGATGGTGCCTGATTTGGGTGCGATCTGTGCACATTCTGCCTTTTTGCCAGGTTGACGCTCCCTTGTTCCTTTTTCACACCCATGATAGTTTTCTCTTGGTATTCGCAAATATCCAAGGTCTGAATTGGCAGGTTTGGAGACAATTATTTACCAAATTATCACTCGAGCTGACAGTGGTCAAAGACTCATCTTTCTCACAACTTGCAAACGATGAAGCAATCTTAACAATGCAGGTTCCTACGTCCAAGGAGAGCTCGGACAAGGCTTAAACAAAAGGATTAGCTTTGCATTCTTTAACCAGTGTAGAACGGGGAGGATACCGACCTCTCCTCATCTGTCTTCGCAGTTTTTGCACTCATGCTACGTTCCACTGCAAGTTATAAACGATTTATCAGAAACGCCAATTTATGGAACCGTTCCCGTTTAGGTTAGGTTGGGCGACGGTGTGGTTATTCCTTAAGAGCGAGAAAGCCGAGCGGTCATACTTTAAGAGCGAGAAAGCCGAGCGGAACTCTTCCTTCTCCCCTGTTTCCTACACCACAACATGCACATCTCTATGTTGTCTTTTTGTATTGTCCCAGCACGGGGCGACGCCTAATTATTGCTTCTGAACCAATTTACTATCTCTTCTGTCTCCAAATGGAGACCCAGCGACCATTGGTCCAACAAGCCAACACCGATGGCACGGGTCCAGTAAAACGCCGCCGAGCCGCCCTCTCCTGCGTCGAATGCCGACGACGAAAAGTAAAATGTGATCGTGAGAGACCCTGTGGCCCTTGTACGCGAACAAAATCTCCTACTTGTACCTTCCGGCCGAATCCCCAAACGGTTCTTCTACCAGCCAATTCATCTATCTCCGGATCTGGATCTGGAAGCCAAAATGGGTCAAATCTGACATCTCCTCAGGGTCCTGCGAAGCAGATGCAGGATTTTGACGCAATGCTCAATCGGTATATTGCCCCTGGCATCCTTGGTGTTCATGGGAAGGCTACGCTTGGGCCATTGCCAGTTTTAAGTATTGAGGATAGTAGTCAGACGCCTGTTGCGACTATCAGGTCTCTCGTGGACAAGGTACAAGAGCTTGAGAGGCAAGTCGCTGTCCTATCCAAAGGAAGGCCATCTGGAAGCGTGAATATTCCAATCCGAGATACCCTTGCTCCTGCGGGACAATTCGTCAAATCTAAGTTCTATGGGGAGAGCCACTGGGTGAATTGCATCGAGCCTGTACGTGCATCCCTTGCGAATTCAAGTAACCCTACATCACCTTGTCTCTACGGTCAAGCCACTCCGTTTCACCTTCGAGCAAACACATCCAGAAAATAGTGTATAATTCCTTCTGTTGGATACAGTAGGTAGAATTGGGGAAAAACACAAAGCCCCTCAGGTAAATACCAGAGGACTCAGCATAACTCAGCGTATCCTTTTATCCTCTTAACAGGATTACATAGTTAGACTGCTAGTTCTACTGCTGCCATGGAGTGTTCAATCTGAGATTTAAGAGGAGAGACAAAATGCAACTCGAAACTAACTACCAACAACACAGTACGAAGCCCTCGGCCACGTTAACAATTTTATCACCATCGACCCCCAGACAGACAAGATAGTCATCAGCAAATCAGCCCGCCTTTACGCCGCACTGCTCGAATGCAAACGCATGGCGCGTAATATAAAAACATCTCGAATCTCCCGCCCCACGCTTTCCCCCGCCCTCCTCTCCTCTATACCGTCCAAAAAAATCTGCGACCAACTAGTCCAAGCCTACCTCCGCACCTTCGAAGGCGTCTTCCGCGTCCTACACATCCCCACCTTCCTCAAAGAATACGAAAACTACTGGCAGAATACCGCTGTAGCTAAATCCTCGGTGTTGATGAAAATATTGCTAGTGTGTGCAATTGGTGTCCCCTTCTACACCAACGACCCCAACGAAGCACACCCTGACTTGCGTTCTTCATGCACACAATGGATTCACGCTGCTGAATCCTGGCTGTCCGTACCCAACGAAAAATCCCGCCTGAACATGGCTGGTCTGCAAATCCACATCCTTCTCCTCCTCGCACGGCAAATCTGCGCCGTGGACGGGGACCTAATGTGGATTTCCGCAGGCGCACTATTGCGGAGCGCTATGCATCTCGGCCTTCATCGAGATCCCTCACACTTCCCCAAGATATCCATCTTCCATGCGGATATGAGACGGAGGCTGTGGGCTACCGTGCTCGAGATTACGGCGCAGAGTGCCCTGGATATGGGGATGCCGCCTCTATTCTCGGTGCAGGACTTCGATACACGGCCCCCAAGTAATGTGAATGATGAAGATATCAGTGAGGCGGGTTCGTCCGCGCCGTTTGAACCCAAGCCCGAGAGCGAATTCACGCAAACGAGCATTCAAATTGCATTCTGTCAGACGCTGCCGATGCGGTTGGAAATCATACGCCTGATCAACAATCTTCGCTTTGATCTATCATACGACGATGTCCTAAAGATCGGCGCTGAACTCATGGCTTCATGTCGCTCGAACGCCCACCGCTTTCAGGCCTTCCTTCCATTTTCCACATCCACATCCACATCACCAAAGCCGACACCGACCGCCTTCCAACTCAAACTCCTCGACGTACTCGTCCGCCGCTTCATCCTCTGCCTGCACCGCCCATTCTTCGCCAAAGCAATGACGGAGCCAAAGTACCAATACTCGCGCAAAATCTGCCTCAACACTTCTATCTCTCTCCTTACCGGGGCTGCAGAAGATGATGATGACTGGAGCAAATTATTAACACACGGCGTCGGGTTCGTAAAGTCCTTCTTCTTGTACGGATTGAGCACAGTGTATCTGGAGCTCGTGGCACGGGTCGAGGAGGCGAAGGAAGAAGTCGATCCTATATTCCTATCTCAGGCCAACACATCAACGTCGACGGCCGCAGTGCTTCCGCCGGATTTTCACAAACTGAGAGCACTTCTCGTCGCCTGTCAGGCTATTACGCTCTCTCGCATACACCGCGGCGAGGCAAACGCGAAAGGCGCGCTCTTCCTCTCCTGCGGACTCGCCCGCATCGATGCTTTAGTATCTGGTGCTGACGCCGAAATAGCGGTTCTAGAGGCAGCGGAAAGGGGTGTCAAAGAGTGCGCGGATATCATGCGAGCCGTGAATGCGAATTTGAGCGTTGGTGTAGGGACAGGTGAGTGGGTCAGGGGCGATGGCGCGGATAGAGTATTCGGAGAGAGCGGTGGTGGTGGTGCCGGAGGAGGAGCAGAGGGAGAAAGCTGGATAGATATTGATATGGACTGGGAAACCCTGATGCAGGAGGAGAGTCTCGGGTTCGACGGGTTTGGTTTCGAGGGTAGTCCTGAGAGTTGGCTCGTTGAGGGGATGGGATTGTAGAATTTGTTCTCTGTGTATGATATGTGTACAGTATGATTCTCAATTCAATCGCAGTGTGTGCATTTCCCTTGCTAGTAATGTAGAAGTACCTCACTTTGAAATGTTTCCCTAGGTAGTTTAGCTTGAAGAAATGGCACGTCTTAGAGGTTCCCACCGCACTTACCCGTGGCATATCTACGAGAAACCTCGAGATCTTAAGGGCGGATATGATTGGTGTGCGCTGGAAAGCTGTTCTAGCCAGCAGTACCCTGTTTGGTCGCTGCTTTGCTGAGTATAGATCGTTTGTTGCTGTCGAATATTCGTACTTGACTTACGGATTTCTCCATGGTCGAAGCGGCAGCCTCCACATTATAGTATATAAAAGTGCAGAATACTTTTTAAATAAGCCGACGTGTTTGTAGCGAAAAATATCTCTCTAACCGCAATTCGATCTTGATATTTCGCGGCTATTCTTGGCCACATGGACGTAGATATATATACTTGTTCCACTGACCCACACTTGACGGTGTAAGCCTACTGTGACTCGTACTCCTTCAACAGTAAAGTTGTGAGGCTTTATGCAGTCATCGGAGACTGTAAGAGGGCTTAGGAGGGATATGAGAGCTTTCTCGGGTCGAGCGATGTCAGTTACATTTGTGGAAGATGAATGTATATAGTTCACGATCGTATACTGAAAGCACGGTAATGTTTCACGAGGTTCTAACAGTATATTGCTTGCCTTGGTCTCGAACAAGTAATGGAACACACAATACATACCGGATTCTCGCACTTTTCGACTGAAACGGCGGCGGTCCGATATTGAGCGGGAGACTCATCATGAAAGGGAGGCGGGTGATGGACGCCATAAGATGCCAGAAGAGCTCATGTAGAGATGTTTGTTCTTAGCTATCCACTATGTTATGCGGTAGTGAATTGTCCTCATCGATCGGCCCATTGACCAAGTTGAAAAACATGGCTCGCCAGTTTCCGGCCATCTCCTCGAAACCCAGGAAATTAATAGATATTCTTGCGATATCAAGAGACCTCTTGTGTCTGATTCACTCGGTATCGTCAACGTTGATTTGAACAGTGCCTTCAATCGAGCCAACACCCAAGAATATGCCTGCCGAAAGATCTAACCCGCGATCAACTCGAGAATGTCGCTGCGTAGAGAATTCTGGGAGTTCGTTCGAAGGAAGCTCTCGCATGAAAGTTCTCAATGGTAGGCGTCGGTGGGAGACAGGGTTAAGCCGGATGGCAATCTGGCGAAGAGGTGACTGAGATTGACCTCGTTGTGGGATAGTATTTCTAGAGCCTCGAGGCGCTGGTAAAGAAGGTACGGCATTTAATGAGGTGCAGGTATGCGTTGTGCTACCGTTACTGATGGTATTGGAGGCGGAGGTCGAGATTGAGAAGTGCTACGTGCTCACGCTTGAGACGACGAACGAGGAGGTACGTTACTATGTGGAATGCTGTATATACTGGAATAACTATTGTCCACAGGACTTGGTGATGATGGTGTTTTACTCGAGGGCCGCCCTCGACGGCCAGATCTAATGCCATTACTCTCCAAGCTAGTCTTTCTTCCAGGCTCCCTGTTCTCTGCTGCTCGACTGCCGATGCTGGGCCGGTGCTTCGATATCGACGACGGGTTTTGCAACAGAGACACATGAGGTGTGCTTCGAAGGAGATTAGTCTCAGAAGGAAGCCTTTGCGGCATTGCCTCAGCCAACCCTGGTTCTGTGAGATCTCGAATGTCGGACAAGAGACGCGGCTCTGCTCAGGAGGGGGCGCCAGTGGAGTGATCTCTGGGTTCTCTAAAAGACTTGCTAACCATGCCTCCGCAGCCAATGACCTGGCTAGTCTTGGACACAGGGGGGCGACTTCTGGTAGGATGAACTGCTCGCTCTTTGAAGTGAGGACTGCAAGAAACCTGATCCCTTCAGCATCCGGTCCGCGATATTGGAAAGGTCATTACGAGCATACTGTCAGCCGTTTTGCTATAGCTGGGTCAAAGATGTCGGGCTTGACTCCGTGAATGATAGGAGATACGCAGTTTAACTGTCGAGTAGCTGGTTATATGTAGACTGATTGATGCGGGGTCCGTTGTTGTTGGGAACAGTGAGAAAGCCATGTGAGACCATACCGATGCTCGACATCCTGGGTGGTGTCAATTGAGAGCCACAAGTTTGGTGAAGGCATGACGCGGTGCCTCATTGTCGCGATCTGGGAGTGCAGGGAGTACAGCGAGAGATGGAAGGCGCGAGGTGAGTGCATGGCCCAGGGCTTTTTCTTTACGAATTGAGGGCGATTCACAAACTATTCCACCGAAGATGAGAATAACAGAGATTCGATTCAAGAAAGATGGAGAATTGCAGAATCTTCAATTCAGCGTCGCTCTTCATCGGCATGTCTGGATGAATCCATTCACTTACGTCGTGCACACGGCATGGAAGCCTCATGGTTTGTAGGTGCCTTTGTCAGCTTGGTAGTCAGCGCCTCTACAGACGACTATTGACTGTTGCTCCCGCTGCTGCTCACGAGAGCTCACCTCACTCGATCCCATTTGTAGGAAGCTTTCATCAAAAAATCTAAAAAGTATCTCTGCAAGCTTCAACTTGGCTCGCTTATCGCCTCCTCGTTGGCTAGCAAGTTGCTCCGCCGCCAGCATGCTTCCGCCCCAACGTCACTTGGTCAAGTCTCGACCGCGAGAGGCCAGCCGTGCTGGAAGCGCAGCGACGTCGTGAGGACTTTGCCTAGATTGGTAAATAACACACATGGCGTGCATGCGGTCATCAGCAAGACCGTCTGGAGACCGCCATTCGACATCTGGCAAATTGCTCAGGCTATGAATTTTCAAAATCAATGCATCGGCGGTCCCCGAAAAGCAATCATGACTCTCGGGTTGCCATTTCGGGGTCTCCTCGAATGAGACGGCAGTCGGCGTCGGTGCCGCGGCGCGGTGAGGTAGCATGGTGTCGGCGAGATGTCGGCGTCGGCGTTCACAAGGCCAAGATTTCCTTGCGTTGCGTGATCGAAAAAAAAAGTCGAGTCCAGCACATCCGTAGCGAGACAGTTTATATAGCTCATGGTCATTATATCGGCGAGCAGGTCCTGGGGTAGAGGAGGCGGAGCTGAGATGGCAAGACATCAAAATACAACACATGGAAACGGACATGCCCACGTAACAGCTCTTCTTATCGCTATCGCAAATCATGCAAAATATGGAGTCAACGTGTCCGGATAATTCCACTTGCAGGCGGTATCAAAGTTTCACAGGAGGGGAAGATGCTGCAGACGGACCTCAGCCCTACAGCACAATGAGGCCATCGCACAGCACCCACTGGATCCATGGCGCTGGTCGTCTCACGGCGCGCGTGGCATCTTGTTTCGCTAGATCGCACTCCGAGGTCGGGCGTTGCTTTTTTCGGGCGTCCTCTTCCTGGGGTCCATGGTGGTGCCGCCGTCTCTCTAGCGGCGATTGCGCATGCCAGCGCACGGCGTGTGTGCGGACCTGAGCAACAGGAGTGAGACGGCGTGAAGACGATGCGGGCAATGCTGCGACATGAAGCTGCGCAGGCTGTCCGAACGTTAAAGCATGAATCTGGCCAGGCGAGCGCGCGATACGGGCAGGATGGCTGGTGGTGATCTCCTAGGAGATGCCGGAGATGCGAGGTTCGAGCTCGTGGAGGCGCGGGAGCTATGCTTGCTAGCGGGGCACGCCAAGCAGCAATAGGCAGCGCGATCCAGGGCCTGCAGGGCACTCGGCAGCAGACCTCCACTTTCGGCGGCACCACCACATACGCAAACCTCGACGTTGGCGACCACCTCACGGGCGTAGTAGCAGTGTAGAGAGACACCCCGCGAGCAAATTTCACGCCGCCTGTCCTCAGAGACCCCTCCGCACAGCACGTCTTGGTCTTGGTCTTGGCGCACCACCGCCCTGTCGCGAATTGCAACGCACGCCTCTGCCAGAGCGCTGGACGAGGCCTTGCCGTGGACGCGCTCACGCCTTGGGGGACGCCCGCCTTTACGCTGCCCGTTGGCTCCTGGGCCACGCAGCCTTGGGATTTCACGTTCGTACAGCCAGCCCGTGACATCCACCAGTGGCCCGCCCGCGTCTTTGAAATCTCAGGCACCTCCGCCCCTCTCCGTCCAACGCTCTCCCCTCTGTTTCCATTACCCAAGAGCTTACCTCACAACTACTGCGCAACCACACAGCGCTCCCAAATCGCCTGCACTCGTTATCAGATATTATCAACCCTTCCTACACACACATTCGCCCTCTGCCCCGCCGCAGCGGCTGCCGTCCAGCGCGCGCTTAAACGGCCAGAGCCTCTCTCCGTCTCCACGGCCTTAACGGCCAGCCTCTGTCGCGTCTATCGTCGTCGTGCTTGGCGCCTCAGCGCCCCTCTATCAGTCCGGAGGGGTGCTGTGCCCGCAGATGGGAGATAGTAGCGTAACAGATATGACGGCCGCCGTGGGCAAGCTGGAGCCCTCACGAGATGGTTCGACCAGCTCTATCGCCTCATCCCCCGAACCCGAGGCTGCCGAGACTTATACGCAGGAGCACCCACAGCAGCAGAAGCGCAAAGGCGGGCGCAAACCAGTGAGCCTCCACCCACCTCCTGCTAGCACAGGCCATAGATTGCGGTTGTACAGTCAACATGTCAAAGATAGCACTAACCAAACGCCGCAAGATATACGCGACCTCTGAAGAGCGCAAGCAGCGCAATAGACAGGCCCAGGCTGCCTTCCGCGAACGGCGCACTGAGTACATCAAGCAGCTCGAGAGTACTATCAAGCACCATGAAGAGACGCTGCAGAATCTCCAGAACAGCCACCGCAATGCCGCCGACGAATGCCTCATGCTCCGATACAAGAATTCGCTTCTTGAGAGGATCTTGCTCGAGAAAGGTACGCGGCGTCCTCGTCCCCAAAAGCAATGTACAACACCCTCAGCCAGTACCCCGCTAATACCATTGCTCCATAGGCATTGACGTCCAGGCCGAGCTACGCGCGAAGACTGGCAGTCCCAATCTGGGCCCCGCTCGAGCTCCCGCGTCCGCAAACACGTCCCCTAACCAGCCGCCCCTACAGCAGCGGGTCATGTTGAACAGACAACAGCAGCAGCAACAGCAACAACAGCAACAGCAGCAGCAACAACAGCAGCAACAGCAACAGCAACAGCAACAACAGCGACGGTCCATTGGAGGTCCGCCCAAGGCTGAAGGTCCGCATGCATTACCTATGATTCAACCTGATGGCGTCCTGCCAAACCGTTCACCACTATCACAGCCTACCCCCGGTTCTCATCTCACCTCTCCCTCCACAACGGCAACGCGTTCCCCGAACTTTATGCCCCAAGGCACATCAGTGTCCCCCAACTTTGGGCCCATTTCCCACCAGCAGCAACACTTGCGGCCACAGCCGCCTAGGTCAAGCTTTACCCCAATGATGGGACCACAGCGGCCGTCCCTAATCACGAACCACCCCCCCTCGAATGGGTTATCGAGCGCCTCCACTGGAAGTGGTGCAAGTGTAATGACGCAGAGCAGCACAAGTGGTGGCCACTCGTCCTACTACACGCCTCCGTTCACAGACCACATGAATCAACTCGGCAAGCTGACCCGTTTCATTTTCCCCCACTTAGGGATAGAGCTTTGTTCGTCCTAGACTGATTCCGTATTGTAGAACAGGAGTACGAGGAACAAGCCGACATGCTCGACGATCAAGAACCCAGCGATCACTCTGCTGGCCCCGGCCCCTTCCCTCAAACCTTCCCACCGCCACAGTCGATTCACAACAACCGAAACATGCATCCCCCGATGCCACCTGCGCAGAATCCTCCCCCACCATTTACATCCCCCGCCGCTCTCGCACCCCACGAAGGAGGTGCCGTCGGTGCTGTGTTCAATGGAATGAACCACCTCTTCGATCCATACGACCCAATGCTCGATGCTGATCCCTTTGGACTGTCGGCGAGCATGCACTTCCCGACCCTATACGAATCAAGATGATTACTACGAGTGAAATAAAGGAGTGGAATGAGGACATGTGTTATGGTCATGGCATGTTAAGAAGAATTCAAGATGTTTTATTATTGTTGTTTAGCGGGCGCCCGGACGGTTCTCTCTGTGGGCATGGCACGGCTAGGAATCTAACGGCGTTTTAGCGATCCGAGGTTCCAATCAGTTCGTATACTGGCCATGGCAGCATTTTCAAAAGTTTGTGGTTCATGGGACGAGACGGATGAAACGGATGGGAGGAAGGGTTATTATGGCTATAGGCAACCACTTCATTCAACTGTCTTATATTGGCGAGACTCAAGCTGGGGATCTGATTGAATATTTGCAGACCCAGGGCCAGCTTTGTAAATATGTAATTCGAAATCGATAAATATCAAGATGGACCAACGTGCCACCCCGATGTTGAGACGTATCCTACCACCTCTAACTGAACATGTCGCTCAATGCTGGCGAGAGGTAAATAAGATGAATATCGCACTACTGTTTTCTATTATAACGTACTAAGAGATCTTTACGATTTATTCTATCATGCTAGATACCCATATCGTTATTTCGTGTCCATGCCAAGCCGTAAATGTTTGGGCGAACGGCGAACGTGAAGGGAAGAGCAGAGATGACATGCAACGCCCATTCCAAAAGTGTATTGCTTCTCTGGCACGCATGAGACGCCGGATGTGTGACAGCCCATTATTTAGTACAGTGCACTTGTGACATGTGGTGAGGTTGGGTCTGGCTTCGCTTTGTTCTATGTTCTCGAGGCGCTTGGGCCTCTTCTGGCAATGGCTAAGCGACGCCGGAGCCGGGGAAATTCCACACCAATTTTCACGACAGCCGTGTTCCCAAACCTCAGGGCACCAACCTCACCTCAACGCCATCATCTCACCTGACGGTCCACCCGAGTGAGAGCCGCGACTCTATCCCATAGGGTCAGCTCTCTGAATTTACTTGCGTCCGCGACAGATTGCGCGTCTAGAGGGTACAGCGCGAAAGGCGCTTCATCTCCATCCACAATGTCAATCGCCTCCAAAGTAAGCGCTCATCCAATCGTCATCCGCGGCTCTGCCTTCCATTTGCGACTACAGCCTCACCTCTGTCAAATGGTGTGGACATCAATGCTGACTTTGTTCGCCAGAACCTCTTCGACTTGCTAGGTGTGTGGAGGACTCATCGTTACGGCTTGGACAACCCCACTTACTGACCTGACCCCACAGGCAACGACCCTGAGCTCGACCCTGACCGTGAGCCTGAGCCGCCCACAAAGGCGATTGAGAAGCCCGTCTCGAGAACCGGCAAGCGCAATGCTCCCGCAGATGCTCCCTCAGCTGCCCGAACTGGCGGCGCTGGTGCTGGTTCTGCCAATCGCGGGGGTCAACGCGACAACACGAACGACAGTGGTACGTTTGGGCGAAGTCGGCTGTACCTGGAGACATTGAGCAATTGATGTCTGGTCATGGTCAGCGCAGCATGTATGATCAGTCGCTAACTCGTGCATGCAGCCTTCCGGGACCGTGGTGTAGGCGCGGACAAGAACCGCAGCAGGGGATCTGGTGGTAAGCATGATTCCCGCCTATTTGGCTGCACGTACTAACATATTCAGATCCTTCTGACTCTTACCGCGGTGGTCGCGGCCGCGGTCGTGGAGGACGTGGAGGACGTGGCGGAGGTGATCGTCACAGCAAGACTGGCATCGAGTAAGAGTTCTCACCCAAGGGTTTTCCCGCTCCCGCTAACATCATGCAGCGAGCACCCAAAACAAGCCGCTCGTGGCTGGGGTGGAGAAGACGGAAATGCCGAGTTGGCAGACGAGCAAGCCGGTGAGGCCATCGCCAAAGAGGAAGAGAAGGATGCCGTCGTTGAGGCTGCCGGAGCCTCTGGAGATGCTGCCGCCGAACCAGAGCCCGAACCAGAAGACAAGACCGTCTCCTACGCCGCCTACCTGGCTGAGCAAGCAGAGAAGAAGTTGAGTCTTGCTGCTACGAACATCCGCAAGCCCAACGAGGGAAGCAAGCAGAAGGCACCTGAGGGCAAGGAGATCACGCGTGACGAAGAGGAGGCTGCGTACATCGCTGGATCCGGAGGCAAGGCTAAACGCGAGCGCCAACGGAAGGAAAAGAACGTCGTCGAGCTCGATGGAGACCGTATGCGAGAGGCTCCCCGTGACGATGGTGGACGCGGCCGCGGTCGTGGCCGCGGTGGTCGTGGCGAGGGTGGCTTCCGTGGCGAGGGACGCGGACGGGGTGGAGGACGCGGCCGTGGCGACCGCGGTGGAGGCGATCGAGGCGACAGCGGACGTGGTGGTCGTGGAGGCCGTGGAGGCCACTCAGGCCCCACTCCCAACGTCTCCGATACCAGCGCTTTCCCTACGCTGGGCTCATAGGCTGTCGACGTACGTCGACCACATGCACAACTTTTAAAGTTTGTGCCTCACGATGGCGGCTTTTGGCTGTTCATCAACGAACGACGATCAGGATCAGTAGCAAGCGGACTGACGGGTGGATGAAAGGGCTGCGCGGGCGAAAATACGATATAGGATCTCAAAAAAACGGAAAAGGGGCGGGAAGATTTTCCATCTACTCGGACGGATTGTTTAACTGGACTACCCCTACAATTTGTGGCTGAGACATACCGGACTTCCTTTTCTTCACCTCTTTTCGTGCTAGTTAGGCTTCATCATCATCATCATCATCCCACCCTCTCATCCGATAATCGAATTAAAATTTGTCCTATTTTATGTTGAGTCTTCCGAATCCGTCTTTTTAGGAGAGGCATTTATGCTGATGCTTCTGAACGCATCGCTCCTTTACATCGTTGTCGAGACGGTGACGAGGTGGGAAATAACTGTTCTGGCGGTTCTAGGTACCGAAGCTGCGTATATATTACTATGCTCACTACATTTGCTGCTTTTGCGTGTTTGATATCAGACGAGGAGAGAGACGGAAGGGCATAGAGTAAGACACGTTTGCCATACCCTCCCAACTCTTCTTCTAGTCTTCTCATGTCCTGGTATTCTTATTTTGCAGCCTACATTCTTCTTTTGCAGGTATCGCAGTCTTGCCATGGGATATGTATGTACAGTAAGTACAGTTTGTTTGGCGGGTTGGAATGAATCCAATTTTATGTCCGTAAAAGGAGACAGGCGGGAATTAGTCTGCTTGGTAAAGGATGCGCGAACAGAGAGTGGGCAAAGACGGATCTGGAGAAAGCGATGGTAAAGACATGTAGGATTAAAGACTAAAAAAACTAACTTGGTCGCGTTCGAGACATAGGAGTGTTTGATTTGAAAGCGGCAAATGCCATGTGTAGTTCATATAAATTGGACTGTGCGTGTGTTTGTTTGTTTTACTTGTTTGTTGACTGGGGAAAGGATGTATCTCTTCAAAATGTTCCAATATGCTTTCAGTCTCCGAACACCCTCAAAGTGTAAATTCTCAATACATTGTAGTGAAATCGTCTTCATCATAGATATATAACACTGCTGGGATCATAAAGCTGACCCCGGCCAATATGCTATCTCATCCGAACGCCTCGCTATGTTTGGCTCGCTATCCACTGAATGCCATAAAATCAACTCGGTCGTAAGAAAATCAAACCCATCTTCGCAGAGCCCAAGAGTCCAAAAGTCGGTATACCGGTATACAACTTTCCCTCTTTTCCACATAGCCATGCTGTTTAAACACACGTCCACACATATCATCTTCAGAGATTAAAGTCCCCAAACCAACCCTCGAGTTTCTCCCTATTCTCCGGCAGCGCCAGCCTCTCCTCCTGTGCAATTCTCTCCGCCTCGCGTCTTGCTTCTCTCATCGGCCTCTCCAGCTCCTCCAGCCTCTCTTCCTCCAGCCTCTCCGCCTCTCTCCGCTCCTCTTCAAGGCGTTCTCGCTCAAGCCGCTCTGCTTCCTGTCGATCCCATTCCGCCTGCCGCCTGTCGCGCTCCGCCTGCCGCACAGCTTCGGCCTCTGCTTCTTGCTCCTCGCGCTCTTTTTGTACGGCTATGGCGTCCTCTTTGCAGGTATTGCATACAACGATGCCGCAGGTGTGACATTCGTAAGCGAAGCTAAAGGGGGAGTGTGTGTGCGTGTGGGTATCGCCCATCTCGTGCTGAGAGTGTGAGTACTTGACCCAGGCATCTGAGGTAAGAGAAGACGGGCGCTCAGTATGTGTGGGTTCACAGAGAGAGCTGCAGCGGTGTGACTGCATGTCTAGTTCTGTAGTTGTGATCATTCGTCCGTAAGTATCAACTACGAGGTCGTTGTTGGAGGCTTCGCCAGTGGCGGTTCCAACCGTTGCATCGCCACGCACGAGCTGCGCTTGGAAAGCTGCTCCCCTTCCCCTCCCGCGACCTCGGTAGCCTCGAGGTCCTCGTCCTCGTCCTGGGAATCCCCGAACTGCGCCAGAGACCATTCGTGCGCCACCTGAGACGGTGCCAGGCATTTCAATCTCTGGGTGTACGGTATTCCAGCACCTTGAGCATTCAATGCCAGTGGTAGAAGGTCCGCTCCGTAGTGACTCGGCGAAGCTGACTTTGGTTGTTTCGAAGTGATGTGCGCAGTCCCAAGACCGGTCCGCATAGTTTTCTGTTGGTTCAGCACCGAAGTTGAGGCCGCTATCTTCCCAGTAGCCCCGAGAGTGAGCGTCTAGATTTCGTGGTCGAGGAGGAGGCTGTGGCACAGCTACTGTCTCTGTCGTGACGGTTTCTACCAATTCATTGGGCTGAGTGACAGACTCTCCGTTCGTTGCAGGCGCTTCGGCATTCTCGGGGATTGGAAGTTGAGTTGCTTCATCTTCGTCCTCCTGTTCCTCCTCGTCGCTATACTCATCATCCTCTTCGTAGCAGTCTCCACTACACTCATCATTCGCCTTCTGGCATACCCAGCACCAATGCGCACCGCAAAGGCATTCCATATGATTGCAGCCAAACATCCTCTTGACACCGTTCGAACATTTCGGGCACCGTTTGTACCCCCAACTCTTCAGCAACTTGGCAGTCTCCTCATCAACCCCAAAAGCGAGATTCTCG
The DNA here is from genome assembly GCA_001599595.1 of Beverwykella pulmonaria. Taxonomy (NCBI): domain Eukaryota; kingdom Fungi; phylum Ascomycota; class Dothideomycetes; order Pleosporales; family Melanommataceae; genus Beverwykella; species Beverwykella pulmonaria. Next base: position 2,903,142 of record BCHH01000005.1, on the reverse strand, counting down.
CACATCTGGTTAGGATGGGCCAGCTGTCGACACTTGATGCAGATGTCGGTATTGCACTTCGGACAAGCGAGTTCAGGTGACGTTGGCGTTCCGATCACAGAGTCGATGCGCTGCTTTCCTGGAGAAGTCCGCGCTGCCAGCGGGAGGAGCCTGTTTGGGATGAAAACAGAGCATGTCGGCACCGGGCAGTAGAGCGGCTTCGGGGTGGACCACTCTTCATACTTTGCTTTGAACTCGGTCGCCTCCGTCTGCGTGAGGTAAGGCCGAGCATGGTACAGGGGAATCTGGATGCAGCACCGAGGCGGCATTCGAGATAGATCGTTTGAAGCTGAGACGAACATCTCCTTCAAACAGGGTGCACAGTAGACGCTCCCACACTGTTTGCACGCTTTGATGGGTACGAGCTCGCTGCCTTTGGAGAAAAGACCGGACTCGCAACATATTATGCATGTGACCTCTGGTTCTTGAGGCGGCGGAGGAGGTAGAGGCAGCGAGAGAGGTGCCACGGCATTGACTTGTGGGGGAGGCGGGAGAGTAACAGCAGGAGGCGGAGGTGGAGGTGTGTTGTCAAGAAATCGCTGAGCGTCCGCTACAAGCAGTCGAGTCAGAGAGTCCGCGGCGTCGGCAGTAGGTAGAGGCTCGGCTGGTGCAGGTATATCAGGCTGAGCGTCCATGATGAGGTTATCGGTCGCAGCCGCTGGGGGCGGGTTGTGGTCGTTGGAGGCAGGTGCAGTTGCAGCGGTTGAAGTTGGGACGTCGATGACGAGCGGCGCCAGTGGTTTTAGTTCAGGAAGGGACAAGGCTTGGCGGTTTTTTGTTTGTTCGCGATGCTGATGATTAGTGGTGGTGCCTGGTGTTGAGGCAAGTGCATCTGACTCTCTCACGTGCTGTCGCCGCACGGCCTTGGAGAGTTTAGATCCCATGGCGAAGGAGATATAGGAGTCAAGTGTTGTGGAACTACCTAGAATCAATAAAATCGAGGTATAAATACCGGATATGTTTGGTTTGCTCTACTGAGTCAACGTTAGGCGGTTGACTCAGGGTATCCTCTTTGGGACGTGGCGGAGGTATGCTGCCTGCAGGCAGCCTCACTGCGTGGGGTGCCATTGGCTCAGTTCCTACGGCCTCCGTCCACCCCACAATTGTGTGCAGGGCACAGGAATGTGGCTTATACACAGTGCTGGGACCTAAAGATCTAACTCTGCAATTGATGATGGCGGTTGGTCAATTGCGCTCCGCATTTGAGGCAGTGCGGTGAGCTTCAGCTGAAGTTCTCGCTTCAAGCTACAAGGAGAACGGACATTCTGGCGAGACTACTCCTAATCAGAAGGATGAGTCGCCCTTCGCCCTTTTCCGTAACTTTGATGATGCAAATAATGGCGGCCTTGGAGTCATCGTGGACATCAGATGTTATTGCATGGTCCGTGAACGCGATGCACGATCTGCTCCACCGGTGCGCCTATCCTAGATGGGGTCTAGCTTCAAACCCAACTATGAACGTCTATCAAATCGTCTAAGCCCTTTCTCCCTTTCTCGACCACGATTGATACATTATGCAAACGCAAATACTTCTTTGCGCAATTGGAGCAGTGCCTCCAGTAACTACACCTTGATTGTCCTGAAAACAACCCCTCAATTACCAAGTATTTCGATCTGTCTTCCAGGGCGACAGCATCCACAACATCTCGCAGGTATACAATAAACAATTGCCTACAACACATTCTTTCAGGTGCCTCTACTTCCTCATAGAACTTCGCCGTATTATAACAGAGCAAGTGTCTGCAATAGGCCAAGAGGTAGAGCAGGTTGCGTGAGGATCACAGCAGCCAAGCCGCACACGCCAAGTCCAAATGCGAACGTCCATACTCCAGCAATCGATCTCATCCTCCATCTTCAGTCGGAGCACCAACCCCCCATATTTCCGAGATGCTTTCTCGTGCCAAGAAGCCACCAACCAATCCAGCCCATTTCTTCGAATTACGATCCTCACATCAGTTTCAGAGACGGAACAATTCCTCCGGAGGACCAACTCAGAACGAGTCAGATAATAGACGCGTGCCAGTAAACGTACATGATGCTACTCTACATTCAAGCGGAAACCCGGAGAGATGAAGTTACCCCAGATGGACGCCCTCCATATTCGATACGGACGCGGGGACCGTGGCTATTTCGGTTAGCGTGACCCCGCGTAAACTACACTCAACTTGAAGATGCACATCAAATTCAAGGTTTGATTGGAAAACATGCAATGTTTGAGTCCTCAAACTAGAATTTGATCTACCAACCTCTCATGGGTTTCTGCACTCCTCTATGTATATTATTTGATTCTTGTTTGTAGATGCCCTTTTTGGGGGGGAAAGTCCTTGGATGTTTTCTAAAAAAGAATCCTAAATGGGAGAAGCATTTACAACACTCGTGTTGGTGTAGATCTTCCCGATAGTATTTGTGGGAAAATTCATCGGCCCAGAAGTTACCTTGCTAGTAATATACGTACATGTCTGGGCATTGTTAAAACACGGTTCACGGTATCCACTACCGTGAACATACCGACGCCTGGAAAAGTAATAACATAAAGCTACATGAATCCCTCAGACTTCCTTCCAGAAGACGTCCTTCGATATCTTTACCCACAGACTTGACTGTGACTTGGACCGGACCCTATTCACGCCTGATCACCATGTCTCCAGTTGGTGGAGTGGGCGAAGATGGAGCTGTCGAGCGCCTCATCAGAAACGACAAGGTGCGATGGTGGAATAAACCCAATCTTCGAGGTCTGTATCTCTGCCTGGTACCTTTCTGTCTCTTTATCGAGTCTACATCAGGCTTCGACTCGAGCATGATGAACGGAATGCAAGCCCTTGTCTTCTGGAAGGAGTATTTCAACTACCCCAAAGGAGGGCAACTGGGGCTCTTGGTCGCTTGTTACAATCTGGGAGCACTCACTAGTATTCCTTTCATTTCGCTCTTGTCTGATCACGTTGGCCGGCGGTGGAGTATTGTGTTTGGCTCTGTTGTCATGATGGTTGGTGCGATCATGCAAGGGTTGGCTGTAAACCGTAGGTTTCCCCATTGCTGCATGTATCTCCATTCTGATAGCTCTAGTGGCTATGTTTGTCTTCGCGCGCATCTTCCTGGGGCACGGAATCGTCTACGCCATCGTCGGCGGCGCCGCCCTCCTCGGCGAACTCGGCCACCCCAAAGAGCGCCCTTTTCTTGGTTCCATGTTCAACGCTTTCTACGGGGTCGGCGGTGTCCTCGGCGCTGGAATCGTCGTCCGTACTATTCTCATCCCAAACGACTGGAGCTGGCGTCTCCCCAGCCTCTTGCAAGCTATCCCGTCTATTATCCAGATCGTTTTTGCCTTCACTGTCCCCGAGAGCCCCCGCTGGCTAATCTCCAAAGGCCGCTCCGAAGAAGCCCTGGAAATCTTGATAAAGTATCATGCCGAAGGGGATGCGTCTAGCGAGCTCCCGCACGTCGAATTCGCGGAAATCAAACAGGCGCTTGAGATGGAAAACGACTCCCGTCGCCGTGGTTGGGCGGAGCTGTTCCAAACTCCTGGCATGCGTCGTCGTTCGCTCATAGGTGCTATGCTGGGTCTATTCGTGCAGTTCTCAGGAAACAATCTCATCAGTCAATATCTCGTCCCTATACTTGTGAAAATAGGAATCAAAGACTCGCATACACAGGTCCGGTACAATGTTGGCACCCAAGCGTGGGGCTTCCTAATTGGAATAGTTATGGCCAGTATCACTCCTAGATTCCCGAGGCGCAAGATGTTCCTGCTATGTTCGAGTATGCTACTGTGCGTGTACACTGCCTGGACGATTGCACAAGCGCGGAATCGGATCACTGGAAGCAAAGAGTCGGGATATGCAGTGCTGGTCATGATCTTCATGTATAGTCCAGCATATTGCATTGGGTATAATGCATTGACGTACGTATACATGGTGGAGATCTTCCCGTATTACGTGCGGACAAAGGGACTATCTTGGTTCCAATTTTTCGGGAGGTCTGCGGTTATGTTCGGTATGTGGAGCTACTTCAATTTGAGAGCTTTCCGCGACTGATTCGCGAACAGGAAGTTTCGTCAATCCAATCGGACTCGAGAACGCGGATTGGAAGTACTTGATTGTATACGTGTGCTGGCTTTGTTTTGAGGTAGGCTCGCTCTCTATCCTTTCTTAGTCATTCGTTTTCAAGCACTGACCTGAACTGGTTTATTAGGTTGTATTTATCTACTTCATCTTCCCGGAGACCTTCGGTAAAAGTCTGGAAGAATTGACATTCTGTAAGTTGGAATACATTCATCTTTACTGTGTTCTGGAGCACTAATTCTCTGTAGTATTCGAAGGCCAAGAGAAACAAAACGAGCTCGCCGCCTCAGCTCAGAAGATCATGGATAATCACAATATTACGGAGGTCCAAGAAGTTCCAGAGAAGAAAGTATAGTGGACATATCGAAGATTTCTCTGCCGTACTGCATCTCAACTTGCTCTCGCACGATGAATGGGTATTTTTGGGATATATCTGTATGTCTCATAACATATTTTTAGGGGGCGATATGCCAATTGAGAATGACTTTTATGCCTATGATATATGGGAAAAGCTGGCTGTGCGATACAACAGGATGATGAGATGATATCAAACCAAAATATTAAAACGGAAGCACATATATCACAGTCAAGGCGTTCAGCAGGCCACCATCGTCCAGCCTCACCGACAACCCACCCTCATTCTTCCTCAAACTAGAAGTCTGGAAGATCCAAAACTCACTCACAGCCCCAAAGTTCTCAGGAACTAAATAATGCAAATTCAAATCATGACAGGGCTTGCGAAGTTGGAGGCTGTGTTCCCGGAAATGCAGGCCACTTCGCCAACGGCGAAAACGTGCGGGTCGCGCATGTCGTGTGCGAGCATTCAAGGATCAAATTCGCTGAAAGATGGTAGACTATTTCACGTAGGGCGGTAGGTTTTATGGAGATGTATGCTGGAGGGAGATGTGCGGGTGCGGAAGTTCATAGACGCAGCATCAATACCTATGAGGTTTTTCGATGTTGCCGCCAAGATATATGCGTCCGCGCCATTGTCGGAATACTGTATTGCAAAGCTAGGGTACGACCAGTGATTGATTCGTACGAGTGTGATACAAGTCCACGTTCTTATACTTTTTGCGTGTGTAACGTAGTGCATGGAAGCATAGACCGGAGATAACCTTGCGGATAAGTTGGAGCTGGAAGATAAACGACTAATTTTACCATGACCTGTAGGAGATCGTGCGCTCCACGGAGTACCTCCTCGCCCCTGGAAACGCTTCAGGTGTTCGCACAAAGATCCTTTTGGCAGGAATAATAGAGCTCAACACATCACCTTGTCAGCTCCGGTGGGATGTTACAGGGGATTCTCGGTGGTCATGACGATCTCTTAAGGAACGTGAGTCACTACCTACGATACGGAGAATTAATTGGTAGCGGCTCTGATATTTCGAAGTTGCATTCTAAAAAATACATTATATATGGTAGAACCATAGACAAAGCTCTACACTATTGATGAATGTGTTGGAGGGGTCGCATCAACAGCGAATTCGTTAAAAGATGTGACTAAGCCGTTTCAGGAATAGCTGGATCTTTTCCTCAAGCCACATTGCCTCCCGTGTGCCTCGTCCAAATTGACTTGCGTTCAGAATATCATTACCGGTGCCTTTCTTGACTTCAGCCTCGGTTTTATTGAAAGCCTGGCATGAATATTCCAACATGCCGGCGCCATCCAACCCCTCTTCGGAAATCCGGGGAAATTCCGTCGAAGTTGCACCAATGGCGAACGACATCCGGTTCGACTTTCATCTGGAGTATCCTGAGCACCTTGTATTTGGCCGCTTGCAATGCTTGTTAGATGGTCTCAGGGACTATAAGAGAGGCCGAGAAGGACGAACGAGTGTAACGTAAACCTATCTCTTGCTATTGATTAAAGCTGCGAAATTTCTACCTTCAAAATGTACATGCAGAGCATAGCGCGCCTGCTGGCATTGGTCCTGCTTTATGGTGCAGGTGGTATACAGTCAAGAAGCCTGGAACAACGAGCAACAACATTTACGAATCCGATTCTCTGGGAGGACTACCCTGATCTTGACGTCTTCCGCGTTGGCGACGTCTTCTACTATTCTTCATCAACATTCGCCTTCTCCCCCGGCGCCCCCGTCCTCAAATCATATGACCTCGTCAACTGGACCCCGGTTTCACACAGCGTACCGACCCTCAACTTCGGCTCTAAGTATAATTTGAATAACGCAACCGATCGAGCATACGTCCAAGGTATATGGGCAAGCAGTCTACGATATCGAGAATCCAAAGACACGTTTTACTGGATCGGTTGTGTGGAGTCCAGCAAAACCTATATCTGGACTGCAGAGGGTACAGGTGCAGGCCAGCACGGCGGCGAGGTAGCGAACTGGAATTGGGCGCCCAAAGCAACTTTGAACAAGTGTTACTACGACTGCGGCCTGCTCATTGATGACGACGATACCATGTACGTGGCGTACGGCAATAGTAAGATCATGGTCGCTCAGTTGAGTGTGGACGGCTCCAGCGAGGTCAAGTCGCAGCAGGCCTATGCTTCGCCGGACGGTGCTTATATTGAGGGAAGCCGAATGTACAAGATCAATGGGACCTACTACATCTTTGTCACAAAGCCTGCGAGCGCGGAGTGGGTCCTCAAGTCAAGTAGTCCTTGGGGCCCGTACGAGCAGAGGGTTCTTGTGGACAGCATTGCAGGACCGCTTGCCAACGCGGGATACAGTCATCAGGGCGGCATTGTCAACACCAAGGACAACAAGTGGTATTACGTAGCATTCATGGACAGTTACCCCGGCGGCCGCATCCCTGTTGCAGCTCCCATAACCTGGACATCCGATGGATGGCCTCAGCTTGTCAAAGATGGTAGTGCCTGGGGAAAGACGTATCCGATACCCGTACAGACGAACAAATCAGTGCCACCACCGGTCGGGACGGACAATTTTGCCGGGCCCTCGCTCTCTCACGAGTGGGAATGGAACCACAATCCAGACAACACCAAATGGAAGCTCTTGGGAGGCTCAGAGGGACTTCTCCTCCAGACAGCAACGGTCACAAATGACTTGTTCACTGCGCACAACACACTTACGCATCGAATCATTGGCCCAAAGTCCTCTGGTACATTCCAAATCGACGCCAGCAAAATGAAATATGGCGACCGAGCTGGTGCAGTCTTATTCCGCGACATCGCCGCATACATAGGTATCTATAAAGACGCGAGCTCAGCAAAGATTGTCATGGTCAACAATCTCAATCTCAACTCTAAATGGGCCACGAACTCAACAGGCGTGATTGCAGCTACTGGGCCAACACTCGCTGCAGGGACCTCCGATATCTGGCTTCGAGTGCAGGCTGATATCACGCCAGCTTTCTCGGGGACATCGGTCCAGCGGACAACAACGTTTTGGTATAGCACTGATGGGAAAGCTTTCACGCAACTTGGGCCTGCATTCCCGATGACGAACTCGTACACTTTCTTCACTGGATACAGATACGGTGTTTTCAATCATGCTACCAAGGCTCTGGGCGGGGAGATCAGGGTGAAGAGCTTTAATATGCAACTAATCTAGTCGGGGCGGCTCGTTCTGCTTTCTCTAAAACCTATTTTCCTGGTTGAGGTTCGAAGGTGGTGTAATGCTCACACGTGGACACTCACGGAATACTTGAGAAGACTACGGAGAAGCAGCATATGTGTATACCAGATGTTTAGAAAGAAGAAATATATGATCCTGGTTTGACTTGCAGTCGACGAGGCACAATTTGTTCAAATTATCGCGTGTTTAAGCAGCTTGATGATTTACGTAAGCCACATTGCTTATTATAGCAGCATCACTGCCGTGGTTTCCTGTCTATATCGGAGGTAAAGGTGGGGTAACAGTGGGGGCTGGGTATATCGTTGTAAAAGGTGGGAAGCTTGTTGTACAAAAGCACGCCCTGGAGTTATTTCCACTATACAGGCGGCAAATCGTGCTGCGAGTGATGCGCGAGCAAGCGTCCAAGCTACCAGCCTAGCTACAGCAAATGCGGCAGGAGCTCTAAGAACCACGGTAGTGGAAGGAAGACAAGCCGCCGTTGAAGCCGGAACTGCAGCTGGAGAACACGTTATGAGCGGTGCGAACCGTATCGGTAACCAGCTCGTCAGTCTGATACCCAAGTACCGCATTCTTCTCGATCCTGGGGTAACCGGAAATGGACAGTCGCGTATCAAAATAATGGTCGATGGAGAACAGGGTAATCCTGGCGGAGCAGACGTAATTGGTAATGGCGACCAGTTCATTGCTTGGGAAAGAGAAGATGGCGTCTTTGAACTACAAAAGATCGACCGTGATGAGGACCTCCAGTGTCACTCGCGAGGAGCGGAATCACCTGTTGCAGGTCCCTCTACCCTTACATATGGATTTGAAATTATAGGGCCTGCAGACCTGGCGGAGCTTGAGGAATGGCAGGATTTGAATATTGAGGATGAATATGGCTTTGTCGAAATAGCACCTCGGGCAGATGGACATCTCCCGATGAGCGAAGGGGCGAAATTGAACAGAGAACTGTCAAGAGATAGCCAGTCGTTCAAGACTGCGAAATCGGACATGAGTGGCTTGGAAGTCGCAAATGGGGACCTTGGTACTGCTACCATCGTTTCTTATTAACGTCCCTCCACGCGTAGCGAAAAACCCCCTGTGCCGAAACGAATCTATTGTTTCGGCAACTTAATAATTTTCTCCGCTGCTCCATTGAGCCCTGAGTAATATTATAAGACTCTTTATATATTTTTCTCTAAGATCTACTCTGTAGCTTAAAAAAATACACTGATGTTGATCATGTTCTCAAACTGTTCTCTTCAGAGTGCCAGAAACTGCTTTCACTTTGCACCCCTGCTCTACTAAGCTCAATTGCATATTATCTCATTTTGATACCTTGATTGTATACTCCGTGTAAAACGAATTTGATAAACCAGCTCTTAAAGAGGCTCAACCCTTAGGCCATACTCTGTAAAAAGTTTCTCCGTTTCGTCCTATAGATTCCGTATTTTAGCATGGGAACCAGCCTGCTTACATGATACTCGCTAAACGTAACCTTGCGTTTTGTCCGCTCTACCACGAACTGTTAGCTGTGGCGCATGCATCTAGAGCCTTCTCTTTCGCTTGAGCGGTTGCGCGCGTCGGCTATACTTAGCAATTGTCACGAGAGGCTATCAGTAGTGGAGGATAAAGGTTCAATTGTATATCGGAACTACGGATACAATCTCAGGTGCGATGAATTACCATACAAGACGTTGCGTAAGGAGCTCGACCAGAGGTCCTTCGCGTTCAAATAAATACTCAACCTGGTTCGTGCGCGGGCCGAGCCCGGTTGGGGTTCGGTTCAGCATTTCAGGTTAGGTCGGCTAGTTGCCGAGCTCGTCGTTCGGAGAGTACTGTGAGTATCAGTACTGTGCCGATGGTCGTCACCGTCGGTGTGCTGTGGATCAGAATACGGTGATGTGCGCAATGTCGAGTGTGTGAAGTACTGTGCTGCAGAGTACAGTACTTGTCGGAACCGTCGTTCGGGACCGTCGTTCGGACTGGTGTCGCGGTGGTTACCATGACAGCAATGATGTAGAATCACTGTTGGCTATCCTCATCCCTTGCACATCACCAAACTGCTAGTATGGACCGAGCTAGCTAAAAGCTAACAAATTTTTAAAATATAATGTTGTTTTCATGGCCTACGCTGCATGCAATCGAGCTCCGAGCTTGCGGAATAGACGCTTCACAGACCTTAACTTTGGCGCTTCAATCTCTGTAGACTCACCCTGACCTTCTTTCGGCTTAACAGACGTGACTTGCAACGCTTGAAGTCGATCTGTTGGCAGCTTACACCATTTCGAAGAAGGACCTTGGGCAGCTGTGAATCCAGCCAATGCCTGGCTATACAATACCTTCGCCTTGTCTTTACGACTTGTGTGTGAGAGCAGGTCACCAAAGGAGAACATTTTCTTTAACGCTGGTAAAAAGGACGGCAGGTTTTCAGGTCCGAGTGCCTCCTCACGGCCTTGCAGCGCCCGACTGTACATGGCCTCCGCCTTGGACAGCTTGCCTTGGTTGGCGTAAAGAATGCCTAGGTTGT